>BEXV01000274.1:100569-116986 GCA_003118195.1 Hemicentrotus pulcherrimus | reverse complement strand
TCTAGTCTACGCCGAAGGCAAAATGATTATGAGGAAAAACTGTGATAGCGCTGTTACGAACGTGTAGCTCGCGCACAGTTTTTTCCTCATAATCATTTTGCCTTCGGCATAGACTAGAACGAATGAGATTTCAACGCACAGCGAGAGTGAAAAACATCAATGTCGATGTTGACCCATGATTTCCTAAAAAGTGACCATTAAACGGATTATTTCAGTCAAGTTGGTAAGCTGGTAAGTGGAACCGATGTAGTGTAACCTTCTCCTAATTTTGAATAATCAATGCACGAGGTAAAATGAAATTTGGGGGGATTTTGGGGGCGTTGAAATATGGCCAGATATGGCCATGGAGTTTGCAAGGATATGCGTATAGACCCTAGTACTCTTCCGTCTCTAAAGAGAGAGAGCCGACCCTACCCCAATAAGAGGCTAACGAACGAAAGAGACGGAAAAATTCGGTCTAGGTATGGTAATGCTGCTAAGTATGTGTGGAAACATCCCATGTCTCAAAAAAGCCCCCCCAGCCACTACGCGAATTCAAAGACATGGGACTACATTAAATGTTTGACGTTTCAGTGATCACTGCACTTATTAGTTAGTGGACTAGACCCCTCTAGATTCTATTTCATGAAATGACATGAAATGAAATAGATACCTCCAAAATGCGGGCTCTGCTGATCGCTTGGCTGTGTACATGTGGATCCTGTACGAATAAATCTTCTCACAAATGTCAAGTTGAAGTTGAGCCTTTGCACAGTCAACATGATAATAATTGGTCTAAACCCGGCGACCAATAAGGATTTGGTTGAAGTTAGCGCGGAATATGATAGAAAATTCAAGCGATGGTGTCTTCAAGAGAAGATAAAACCGAAAAATGAATGTGTAAATGGGTGATAAAAAGAATAGAAATTAGATAAAAGCTTTTACTATATAGAGTCTCCAGGTGGGGGGGGGGGGGTAGGCCTACTCAGATTTAGTTTGGATGACCCATAGACCTACAGACTTTTTCTGAGAGCAAAGAGTAAAGTTTTAGTTAATATGTCTTAAGATAGTTTTAACAGCCTTCAAAGTTGACAACGTAGTTTTTGCCGGTTTTAGAGCCGCGTACTTCAATCTGAAACAATTATCAGATTATAAGACCTAGCTAGACTGACAAGAAGTTTTGGAATATGACATATATATTAAAGTAAAGAACAACATTTCAGCTTAAAAACAGTGTAGGTAATTAGTTAGTTTAAATATCATAATTAAGATAGTTTTAAAAACATCCAAATCTAATCTCTTACTAACCCCTTTTACCGTCAGCCGAGACGTGCACAATTTTCTTTTTCCATTTCGAGTGTACGATTTGGAGACACTACAGCCTCATTATTGGTGGCTAGCCTCCTCCTTATTGGTCGCCAGTTTCAAGGGCCGTTGCATACATCTAGTAAACTAGACTGTGCTGATAAAGTGATAGCATGTTGTGCAACATCTGACATGTGCAGCTTGTTTTTGCTTCAATTGCTTGATTGTTGCACCATACTAATACTATACGGCATCACTGACATACAGGCGACTAACAGACTTATTTGCCATTTCAGATCTTTATGTATCTTTCGTCGTTCAGTTTAATCACAGCCAGATGCTGCAAGAATGTGATTTTTAGGAACCGGCTCGCACAAAATGGGATAGCATTCCCCATTTTCAGTTGTAAACACTCGAGCACAACATTGTCATTGGGATTGTCAAATAGGCTTAAAATTGTCAATGAAAATGCAAATTTTCTTGGCATTTGTAACGTTCGAAAAATATCCAGCGGAAAGAACTGGCTGAATTTAAGGTTTACAAAAACATTTTCCTTTGATACAACTCAAAGCGAAAGTCAAATAAGGCTTAGCCGGAGCAAGTGGAGCTTTTCATCGCAATTTGGCATCCAGCGAAGGGCGGCATCACACTGGGAAATGGCGGCGGACAAGGCAAAATTGCGATTTCTGAAGAACAGAGAGAGAAGAGCCCAACTAGATAAAGCTCCACAGCAGAGTGGAGTGGTTTCACTGCAAATTGTTGGGAATGGATCAATCGATTGCCCTCCATCTGTGCTTATCATCACTGATACGTCTAGGTAACTGATGAGTGTGTTCAAAAATTTGATAACACCAGATTCAGAGCTTGAAAATATCAATTATCATTATCCTAATGATCCTGTTGAGAGCAAGACGGTCAGAGCTGAGAGGAATCAAACAAATGGAAAGATAGAACCTTGGTCTTGGACTCTTTGGAGAAAGAAAGACGGCAATATATATATGCCAATGAAGAGAGATTTAAGAGAGAAAAAGAGAGTGGGGTAGATGAAGGGAGTGTGAGGGTGAGGGTGAGAGGGAGAGTGAGTGAAAGAGAAATTAAGAAAGAGAGAGAGAGAGAGAGAGAGAGAGCATGAGAACATTGTATTCTATTTTATTTAATGATATGTTTTACAGTTGCAAATATGTTACAAATATTTTTGATTTTACCAGAAACAAAAAATTCTTTCACACTTCCATGCAAAACTTACATTTGAACTTTTGTTGGGAGAAAATGAATATCATCAATTAAGCCTGGATAAATGGCAAGCACTAATAAGGGTCATCACCAGAATATTGAAGATAATTATGTGATTTCCATTGGTCGAATTTGTTTATATGAAAATGTGAAGTGGGCATTTTCAGTAATGCTATATCAAATTGACACTTGACAATTTTCAAAAAATCTGTTTCTCTGCCTGCTCTGCATTCTGACTTATGACCATTATTATATTATAGCTGTATTAAAATGTGATTTTAATACAGTTGCCCTTTGATGTAATGTAATATATTGTAGGCCCTATATTGTTTCAATTCAGGCGTGAATAAGGACTACCTTAGCCTCCATACAAGAAAAATTCTGTTCAGTTTAGATCGGACTAATTGCAGACTCTGATATCATATTAGAAAGGTTTAGACTTTCCTATTTAATTAGTAGATATTATACAGATCTTTTAAAAATGTTATAATGGTATATTTTGTTTTATTCTCTTCAATTTCAGATATATTTTTAACTGTGGAGAAGGCACTCAAAGGTTGCTGATGGAGTGTGGGTAAGAAACAAATGTGTATTTGGGTCTTTACTGATGTGAAATAATAACATTTGATTTAATTGTATTGGCTGTATTTTTTGCCTAATTGGCAATGCCCGAAGTATCAGATAAGCAATTAAAACAAGAAAGAAAAAGAAAACAAAAATAGAGAGAGAGAAGTTAGTTATTTCTTGGGGTACAGTGTGTAAAATCAAAGTACAGCAGATGTGTTTGGGTTGGGTGGGTGGGGCCAACGGGGCATGCTAATTGAGTACTGTGACATATGGTGTATACTGTGTATAAATTGATAGCTATGTATGATTGGTTTATTAGTTGTTTATTTTAAGGAGGGGGGAGGGGCTGTGTGGATAATTTCTTATACTCGCATCATTATTCATTTCATTCTATCGTATTCACAGGACCAGGAATCTGTCAAAGCTTGAACACTTGTTCCTCACCAGAATGTCTTGGGAGAATGTAGGAGGAGCCATAGGTAAGCTTTAACAATAAAAATTTTAAAAAAGCTTTAATAATAAACAAGTGGAAAATACTTATAATGCTGTATTTTCAAAGGACTGTACCGTTTGGGGGTGGCCTTCTGAAAACAATGATATCATTCACGCTAGTAAAATAATACATGTCAATTGTCACAGCAAGTCAAAATTAGGACAAGTCATTGATTGATATGTCTGTGCAATTGTTATTACAATTAGCATTGTTTCTCCAACCTGAAAGATAACATTGTTTTCAGAAGATGGCTCTGGTGCTATATTTTGGCCCTTCTGCTTATGTTGTTAGCCTCATTGAGCATTCACCAGTAGCTGATATGATTGTCCTTTTGCAATAAGAACATCAGTCTGAACAACATTGGTATTCAGTCAGAAAATATTGATCTTTTGATAAATCTTCAGCATTCTTTTCTTTCTTTACTGAAATCAAGTCTTTCTTTCTTATATTCTTTGAAACTAGGCATGACCATTACTCTGAAGAACATTGGAATTCCACAAGTGACGATGTATGGACCACCAAATATGGTATGTTTTCATTTAACAGTACCTTATATTAATGGAAGACCATAATACATTTTGTATTTGATTTCAAGTAATTCATTGACATCATAAAGACATAGCAGAAAATTATGGTGAATCCCAAAACTACATGTATTTAGACTTTGAACCTCCTTTTCTTTGCAAACAATATAAACAAACTCATTTCCTGATATTTTACATTTTGTTTACAATACATTTTTTCTACAATAGCTTTTCTGTAATCTGCAGATCATATCATAACTTTTGTTGTTGTTGCTAGAATGGTCTTCAAAGCGTGTTCATATTTGTTGAGAAAATAAAGTGATGCCTTGTATGGCTTGGATTGGATTCAGTCAACAAATTTTGTTCCCTGTAAATGATTAAAAAGTCTCTTTTCTGTTCTAATGTACTTTCTCACATGAGGGGATCTCAATAGATAAAGCAAAAAGTTTTTTTTTTAATGCAATGTATTTTTTTGTTATATATTTCTTGTATCATTTTATTTTACAGGAAGAATTCAAGAAGGCTTTGCAAATCTTTGCCAAGCATGAAGCTATTGACATCAGTAAGTATTTCCTGTCAAGCGTCCTGTTGTCAAGTGAGGGTGGATAGGCTCTTTCTTTAATTTAAGGGCCTTTATAAATGATTTCTTTACTTTTCTGTACATTAAGCCAAGACAGTTTTCGTGTCACATTAATATTGAGTATTAGCAAGGATGAAGGAAATGTACAGTTTTTAGAGTCTATCTTCCATTCAAGATATACATGTTGATAATTCGAATGAATGACTCCAGTTTTTAAATTTTTTATAGCTTGTTATGTAATAAAACAAAATAAAATTTCTTTTGAAGTGTTATATTAGAAGTTGTGAATTTGTCACTTTACTCTTCATCAAGACATTACATTCATATCCATACAGATTTGAACGTGGGAGCAAAGATGGGAATAACACAGAGGATCGGAGAGTAACATAGATCCTTGGAAAATCATTTTTTATCGAATCAATACAGGGACCATAGCCCATTGTGCTCCCTTATATGATGTATAATGTGTACCTGTCAGGTACGTATAAAAAAAATGTTGTAAATGTGATTTTATTGAAGCATTTTAATTATTATTTATTTTTGTTTTATTTCTTTCCTAGATCTGAAGCCTTACAGTGAAGGACCATTCATGAATGACACCATGGTTGTGACTGCTGTACCTCTCTTCTGTAAGTGTGTATGTAGGGCCATCCCCAACACTTGCTCTGGCCAAATTTCTCTAGACTGTATTTTTGTCCAAGATGGAGGTTTAGGATTAACAAAATCAATTTGGGTTCACGATTAAGAAATAATTGTCTTATAGTCCTGTATCGTATCAACCTCGTAACACAATCAGTTCAAAAAGTATGTCATACTTGATATAGAAGTTTCTTGATGTACTATAAAGGAAATTACTGATTAAAAATTGATGTTTTAAAACCATTTTCCCCCCCAACTTGACAAATAGTTTCCCTTTATCTTATATACTCTTCCCATCAGCGACCAAGAATGAAGACCCAACTGTCTCAACTGAAACCAATGATATTCAAGAGGAAGAAGGCTGCTCTGAAACCAGTGATAGGGAGGATAATGTCTCCCCTGTGCCAAGTGAAGAATCAGGAATCAAAAGGAAAGCTGCAAGCCCATTGGATGTGATAGCTGACATGAACGTAAAGCAACAAAACACGGGTACCTGTAAGTGCTGAATAATCTCAATATTTCTATAAAAAAAAGTCCCCAGAAAAGTTAAATTTCAATGAAAATACAATTGGTACTTGATACAGTGGAAGACATGATTAAATGATTGTAAATTATAAACAAAGATACAGACATTCTCAAGCGTTGTTTTTTGCATGGTAATTAACAACTAATGCATGCTAATGAGGCTACATACACTATTTATTAATTGTTCGGATATGCTTTGCCAGCACAGTTTGTGTTGTTAAACAAAACATTGCAATGCTACAACAATCACAGGTAAAGCCCTCTCAAAAGAATGGCTTATACATTAAATGTGGAAAACTCGACTGATATGCATCAATCATACTCTGATGATAATAGCTATATCTGTTTTCTTTTTCTTCCTTTTTTTATTTTTTTTAAATTTAATTTTCTTTTCTTTCTTTCTTTCTTTATATTTTGTTTACAGCTGCGAAGAAGAGGAAAACAGAAAGATTACCAGATATGACTGTTGCATATGTTTGCAAGGTGAGCAATATTTAATTGACTGTAATTTATCTGTAAAGCGATGCAGACATCAGAGATGTACACTATGTGATATATGAACCCAGAATGTGATTATCATCATTCTTCCTCACAGTGGTAGAGATAAAGGAATAAGTCACTGCGTATTGGAATTGGAATGAACTAGCTACGGTATTGACTACAACATTATGATACTTCTTGCCTCTTTTCTCTAGTTGCATGATAAACCTGGAAAGCTACTGGTCAAGCAAGCTGTTCAGATGGGGCTGAAACCGTGAGTAGATTTNTTTATTGTCATCTATTTTATTTTTCTATCGTTCATTATACGCTTGTACAAAATACTATTGGACTATCTTCGGCGTGTGTCCGTTTTTCGCGTTTTTGTTCCCGGAGAGTCTCCGGACGCGCGGGTTCGGCTGCCTATGCCGGATCTTTGTGTTTCTTTTGTCGGGGCCTTTTCGACGCGAAATATTTTATGTTGCTCGTTGCTAGGTCGGACAGATCTTGAGCTTGCTCGACCTGGCAACGGCAGACTGTTTTACGCTGAATGGGCCTTGGCGGGGGAGACCCGGGGATCTGGCGTGGGCGGGTTGATTCGCGCGTCTCTGGTCTCTCTGGGAGCGGACATGTGCAGATTTTGATGCACGTTGATGATGGTCTAGGCTATGATGGTCCATTATTTAATTTATACTGGGAATCTTGCTCAACAAGCCTAGCTTTTCTGAGATTCCCTTTTTTCCCTTCTCAGTTAAATCAAGCAATTTAAAATATGTTGTTTAATTCTGAAACATAAATTGACCTTGTAAACTTATTTGATTACGAACATACCTGTCAGCTTTTTGTAACTTCATTTGTTCTATTATATATTGTATTACTGTATGGTTTATATATGTCATTTAATTTGTGTATATTTGAGTGGAAAATAAATAAATCAAATCAAATCAAACTCATATAATTTTACACAGAGTTATCAAACAGCCTTTTGGATCCTAACTGAAAATTTATTTGATCAATTTGACTGTTGGCTGACAAATATAAATCCAACAAATCAAATTTTTGCCATTTGGAATCGACAGGGAAGCGGAATTGTGGTGGGGTTAGGAGAGGAGGTACCGTAAAGTAGTTGATATTTTCTGTTTTCTTCTGCTTTACGTCAACAAATTTTGTATATCTGTTTGTACCATATTGAATAAAATCTGCCAATCTATGCATTGACCCTCACACTTATCATTTTACTTATTTTATAATTTTGTTTTAGGAATCTTCATTTTGAGCTTGTCAAATCTGGAAAATCTGTTACATTGGAGGATGGTACAGTGGTATGTATAATTGTATGCAGACTTTAACAAACAAATGTACATGTATTGAAGTATATATTTTGATATTTGAATGGATTTTAAAAATATAGTTTGTTATTAATATATATCGTTCAATGGGACTGCGTATAGAAACGCAAAGAAAAGTTAATGATAATGAAGTTACTTCATATTGCTCTGACATTATTGAATGAATAATAAGTGACTTAAATGAGCTTATTATATTGTATAGACCCTCACATAATGATTCATGTTGGTAATTTATGTTTCTGTATCTGGCAGGTGAAAGCTGAAGATTGCCTGGGCCCAATCATACCTGGCCAAGTTTTCATTGGTAAGTCTCTTGAATTTGTCAATTCCCTCTAAAGAGTAACAAATTTCTAACAATTTCCAACGAATTGTATAAAATGTAAAAGTCTGTCAATTTTCTGTGCCTATGTGAATGTTGAAATACAATAATTGATTACAAAGTACATATACAATTTTATTTATGTATACTTATTTCCTTTTGTAATGTTTATGTTAAGTCTATAACTTCAATAGTTTAAATACATATTTGTTAATGAAACATTGAAAATGAATACAGTTTTATTCATTATTAAAATTAAGAAAGTTAAATTTATTTCCTTTATCCATCTTCTCTGTTTGTTTGTTTTATTATAGTTCTGGAATGTCCATCAGTAGATTACATTGAGCCCATCGTGAGCAATGAGGTTTTCACCAGGTAAGCCATTCTTTGTCTTTTTTTTAACTTTTTAAAGAGAACTATTATACAAAGTTACAAACATTTAAAAATCACATTCACAATACAATAAAAGGTATTATGAATTAAAATGTTGATAAAATATGTACAATGGTATATTGCAAAAGTGGGTATCTACCAAATCAGAGATGCCCTTAAAAGAGGCTGACCCATAACAATATTTTACATGTTGTATATACAGAAGTAAATGCAATAAATATAGTGATACATTATAGAGTGGTGAAGTGTGACGTCGTCAACAATCTATTTTTATGATGTCAGAGCTTCGGTACTCTATAGAGTACCGAAGCTGTGACGTCATAATTTTTTTTATTATAGAATTTCTCAATTTTTTCTTCATTTTCCGAAAGAGCATAAAAAATAATGTCCAAATGTCGAAAACCAATTTAATATATTAAGTATTGGCTGAAATATGACCATCTGAATAAAAAGATTGCCTATAGGAACTCGGTGTTATATGCTCTGGCTCCTAGCCATTAGGAGCCAAAGCATATAACACTGAGTATCCATAGGACACATATTTATTCAGATGGTCATATCTCAGCCAATACTTAAAATATTCAATTGGTTTTCAACATTTGGACATTACTTGTGATGCTCTTTCGGAAAATGAAGAAAAAATTGAGAAATTCTAAAATTAGATTTTTGATGACGTCACACTTCATCACTCTATAGATGACAACATTTTCACAAGAACAGAACCAAACAAACAGCAATAACAAGAACAAATTGATATTTTCTCCAGGAAGGTTTTCCTGTATCATCATTTGGAAATATTTAAGAATTGCAAATTCCCCCTTTTCTATGGGTAGAGAGTTCCACCCCTTAATATTGTTATTGTGAAGGCCCATCATTTTTGTCGGTATTTTTTACTATTACAGGCATTTCAGTGATTGTGGTGAGGATGCAGCTAGCTTGGTTCTTCATTTGTGCCCTGAGGAGGTCCTTCATGATGAAAGATACCAGCAATGGATCACCAGGTAACTCATCCAAAAATTACTGATATTGTAAAAAGAAGGGAATTAACAGAAGTAAGATCAAGAAGGAAAAAAAAGAGTAAATGGGATAACTATTAATCGAGGAGAGCTGAGGTAAACCTGTTTAAGTTTGCTGTAATCGAGGCAAACTACTCTACACTTAAAACCAGAAATTTATATCCCATTTCATGAGTGATCCGTAATTGGAAAAGTTGCATGCAGCAAAATTATTCAATTTTTCTTCTCCTGTTCTATCAATGTTTCTAGCTGTGTAAAGAGCCATCATAAAGGAAATTGTGAATGTTTAAAGTTCTAGATTGTTGTTTCGAAGTATGTTAGCTTAAAGATTGGTAATGATATATTGCGCTTTTGTTATTTTGTTCAGGCAAATGTTTGTCAAGTTTGTTTTTATAATCAAGATGGAATTGTCTTGTGCAGATTTGGAGAGACTGCGGAGCATGTAATCTTCAACGAGTCTTGTGAAAGTCTGAGGTTAGATGCTAGTAGAGGGCAGCAGACGTTACTCAATCAACTTCATGAAGGCATCTTTCCAATTCTACCAACTCACACATTGAAAGCCACTCCCATTCCTCCCCAAATCAAGGTACATGTATGCACATTTGGGTAATTCTTTATGCAGTGTGTCCCATATGAACTTCTGACCAAACTGCCAATTAGAGATTTGCATGAATCAATAATGATCTCATATTTTAAACGATCTTAACTCCCTTATCATTGGCCCAATTTATTTCAAACTTTTTCCATCCAATTTCCGCCGTTTTTCCCGCTCCATACCAACAGAGTTATTACAAGCGTTATCTCGCCTTTCAAGACCCTTGTAGATCCAAAGAGATGATGTGTAAATCAGCATGATGGAAATGTTTCCACGCATACCAATTATCATACTCTGTGTATTTTATATTGTGTGCTTGCATTATTGTTGCTATTCCACATTGCAGATCAATGGCAGTGAATCTATTGCTAAAGTGACATATGCAGAGATCTACAACAAACTCCATCTCAAGCCAGCTAAAGGGTGGGAGAGGTGAGATTGNCAAGTGACATATGCAGAGATCTACAACAAACTCCATCTCAAGCCAGCTAAAGGGTGGGAGAGGTGAGATTGGTAACAAGTCATACCATAGAATTAGTTGTCTCATCGATAAAGATGGAAGAAGTTTGATACAGAAATTAGGAATGTGAATGGTCTTTGATTGTTTTACCAAATGCACTTATATTTCCTTCTGCCTGGAGTAAATTGTAATTGATTGCAATTAATGTTGATATTTTACTGACAATTCAAGTTTATAGAACGGAAATAAGAAGCATACTAGAGGACCTGAAGGCTGCCAACGCTATAGCAAAGAATATGAGCTAAAGGGAGTCACGCATCAGTTTCCATGTGCAGAAGGCCATGAATCGCTGACACCAGACTTGATGGAAATAACATTAATGGGAGTACAAATCTGCACACAGCAAACCCGTTGGCCAGTCAAGAATTCCCCCCTAATCTCTTGGAGAGTACTCAAGAGTGACTCGGTGAGGGAAAAGCAAGCATGACATAAGGTCTAATGGTCATAAAACTCCAGGCTAACCCAGGTGATTTACAACACCTGTTATTGGGTACACACCCGAACGGTGTTGAATTCCCCATGAGAGCTGACTACTGAGTGTCTTCAATGCCCTTCTGGCTCTGAACAGACAATAATTATCATCATAAGGATCTTTCCATCATCTCTTAAAGTCACATAGATGTCAGCTCTCATGGGGAATTCAACACTGTTTGGGTGTTTACCCAATAACAGGTGTTGTCAATCACCCGGGTTAGCCTTGAGTTTTATGACCATTAGACCTTATGTAATGCTTTGCTTTTCCTTCGCCCGAAGAATCACCGATCATGCTCCGAGAGACTAGGGGGTAATTCTTGATGGGCCAACGGGTTTGCTGTGTGCAGATTTGTACTCCTATTAATGGTATTTCCACCAAGTCTGGTGTCAGCGAATTATGGACTTTTGCACATGGAAATTGACTACCCGCTCCCTTTAATGACAGTATCATGGGATAACCATGGTTCTGGTATATGTAAGAATTGCAATTACAACCTCAGACTCAATAAAAATTATCATACATGTCCATGTAGCAACTCTCTTGCTGTCAAAGAATTATATAATTCTGGAATTCTTTCCAAATATTGATTTCCAGAGACTTCATCATCTCAGAAGACNGATCAATGGCAGTGAATCTATTGCTAAAGTGACATATGCAGAGATCTACAACAAACTCCATCTCAAGCCAGCTAAAGGGTGGGAGAGGTGAGATTGATAACAAATCATACCATAGAATTTGTTGTCTCGTCATTAACCCGTTGACTACTGAATGTTATAGGTCCCATAGGCTTAACACAGGGACCATCAGGTTCCTGTAAGCAAAGGGTTAAAAAATGGGACAAGATTGACACAGAAATTAGGAAGTCAACATTCTGCCAAATGCATTGCATATTTCCTTCTAAATAGAGCAAATAGTTGATGTTTATATTTCATTAAAGTTTAAAGATCTACACACATGAAATAAAAAGCAAGATACATATAGAAATAAATAGACCTGTAAACGATCATCGGATCGGGGGCCGATCTTGAGCAGATCAGGGGTGATCGGATACTAATTTCTGATCGCCGATCAATAAGAATGATCTGAAAAAAATCAGCAGAATTTTTTTTTGTTTTTTGTTGTTTTAACGAAAAGTTTTTGGCCATCAAATGCTTTATAAAAAATCATAGCTGCGATTATTTTGTCATTAAGAGTTGTTGTAGACCATGTTTGTTTATATTTAGTGCCTTTTCATAAGAGAAGAGGCAAAACATGCGGGCCACCATCTTGGATTATAATGCATGCCTACATTATAATCCAAGATGGCGGCCCGCATGTTTTGTTAGACCAATATTATTAATTTCAAAGTCATGAAAAGGCACTAAATATCAACTATCATGGTCTACAACAAATCCAAATGACAAAATAATCACAGCTATGAATTTTTTTTGAGCATTTGATAGCCAAATATAAATAAAAAAAAAATTCTGCCAATTTTTTTTTTGCCGATACCGATCACAGGTGCGAGGATGCAGTCCGATCTTCCGATCCAATTAAAGCCCCAACTTACAGAGTTAGAAATAAGTAATGAAATACACAGGCTTAATAATCAACCATATCATTTGTTCAGAGCCTGAATGGGGCATCAACGCTATAGTGCTGTATATGAGTTAAAGTCCTTCTGACTCTGAACAGCCAATAATGTTAATCTTACGGATCATCCAATATCTCTTTATCACAGAATCATTGGATAACCATGGTTCTGGCTGTATATGTATGTAAGCATTGCAATAACAATATTAACCAGACGTAAATAATCATATCTGATTGATACACGTCTGTAAAAACCCAATACACACACAATAACAATTATAGAATAAATATTAAAAGTATCCTACATGTCCATGTGGGATCCCTCTTGCTTTTAAGGAATTATCTCATCTAGAATTTACAAACTTATGGCTAAAAAAACAAAACAGTGTTTTAAAAAAAAGAGACTTTCCAATTGATTTCCAGAGACTTCATCATCTCAGAAGACCGACAGAGGTTCCTTGACGAGCTGGGACCGTTAAAGGGGTTCCAGGAGAGTCTGAAGACACTCAAAGCAACACTAGAAGATACTAAGAGTGGCCCCACTGAGTCAACGGATCAGAAGTACCCTGAGGTGGTCTTCCTGGGGACGGGATCAGCATTGCCAAACAAGGCTCGTAACGTCTCAGGGATACTTGTCAATTTCAGGTAATAATAATAATAATAATTTATTGGATATCGCACATATCCACCAAGTACGGTGCTCAAGGCGCTCCAATATTACTCCGGCTCTACTCGGCTATTAATTTCAGTGCTCACAGCATTCAAGGAATTCCTTCCTACCGGTACCCATTCAACAAATATTAAAGTTAAATGAGGTATCATTCATGTAGTAAATATATACATAATGGGCCTAGGACTACTATGTTAATTATTTGAGTCCTGATTGTCTTTTGAAACTGAAATATCACTTTTAACCTGATTTGATTATTTGCTTTTTAATGCAAACAAACAATAGTTGGGATGCTTTAATACAGCGGGACAGAGTGCCTGCAGAGGGCTATCCTTGAAAAAACCAAAGGAAGCCCCAGAAATGCTACAGGAATCATGATATCTGAAGGGTTGCTGAATCATTATTTACTACAACATTTTTTCTACATTTGTGATTTTCTGTTTTAACTTCTTGCTCAGCGAGAACAAGTCAATGATCATGGACTGTGGAGAAGGAACGTTTGGTCAGCTGTGTCGTTACTATGGTGATAAGGTCGATGATGTCATGGCTAGCATCCAGTGCATTTTCATCTCCCATATCCATGCAGATCACCATGCAGTGAGTATCTGGTTCAAACAAGTGGTAGGAATGCTCCCCAGGGAGTGGAATATGTGCATACATTGTGTGCGGGTAAGCCTGAATCCGATGACCGGGTTAATAATATATCTGTAAAGCACTTAGGCACATCGTTGTATGATGTCTTGGGCGCTATAACACAGCGGAATATTACAGTCAAACCTGTCTATAGCGACCACCCAAGGGAAACACCAAAAGTGGCCTTTGTAGACAGGTGGTCTTTATAGACAGGTTCCTTTAGTACATGATTCAATGAGAAACCATTTTCGAGGGAAACAACAAATATGGCCTTTGTAGACAGGTGGTCTTTGTAGACAGGTGGTCACTAAAGCAGGTTTGACTTTATTATTATTATTATTATTATTAATCATACCACTGAATATCTTCATTAGGCGAGCAAGTATTCATGAACTTCGTCCATGATAATAATGGTGCACCCTGTGTAGCACCCTTTCCACTACATACAATGCACTTTCAGTTGCCATCCATGAGTTGGTGTTAAGAGTTAAAATTACAAGTGGACTAAGATTTTGGGCACCCTTGAGTCCCAGGGGCCTATCAGTGTTAAGCCTTGCCCCATGTCTTATATAATGGTTGGAAAAGTATTATGTTTTTATAGCAAAGATGCATTTTGTGCATTTGAAAATTGGTCAAAGGGAAATACTGAACTCGTTTTAGAGGAATTTTTATACCAGGTTTTTTATTTGACTACCATTTTGTGTGCCCTGAACGCACCAAAAAAACATGAATGGGACAGCAGTATTGTCTTCATCCTTGCTTCCTATCTTTATATTTCTATTGACTATTTGTGTGATCTTTTGGTTTGTAGGGTCTAATCAATCTACTGAAGCATTGGAAGAGAGTTACAGTAAGTATGTTCTATGATTTGTTTCATTTAATTGAATAATCCACACATGTATGTAGATGCTTAACATGCTTATGAATCTCAACTTCAAAAAAAGAAGCAACTGTTTCAGAATCCGACAAATTCACAGTGAGTAGTGAAAGCTACAGATAAAAAAGGCTTGTGAAACAAATTTGGTGTAAAATCCATATTAACTGTGTAATCAACAAAAGATTACTGAGGACATGGTTTCTCAGAACTTTGATAAAAATGCACTTTTGTACACGTTATTGGCTATGGCTCTGGACATTTATTAACTACTCTGTTTAAAGATAGTTGGTACTAAATTTGAAATTTGAAACTTTTAATATTACTTTCATATTTCTAATACTAATTTGAAACAATATTTTTCTTCGCACTGGGATAGAAGTCTGATGATTTTGGGAACAACCTGATTCTGATTGGTCCAAAGAGAATGTTAATCTCTGCTATGAGACACTTTCTGTCATATATTGCCATGATATTAATCTTACACTTTTTTTCTTGAATTTGAATAGAAGTCGGATGATTCAGGGAACAATCTGATTTTGATCGGTCCGAAGAGGATGTTTATCTGGCTCAATCTCTTTGACACGCACTGTGAGTCATTCATTCATAGAACCAGGTCAGTCTTGTCATCCCATGTTTGTAAAATGACTTTCCATGTGTTTTTATCAACCATCTTCTGTTTACAACATACCGGTACAAGTGTACATACATGCGTATATTTTAAAAGAATACCTTGTATTGATTTTGCAATGTCCCTTTTCTTCATTGTTTTAAATTTGTAACCTTCTTGTTTCTTTTATGGTATATTCATTGAAAATCTGTATTGTAGTCATGAAGTTGAATTTTACAAATTTGTACAAATGATTGAATAAAAATGAAAGTAAGTGAATCAATTTTAATTCAAGAGAACTAACAGTAAGCTGTGTCAGAACATCCAGGATTTATTGCACTCCCTTATAATTATTACAGTCCTAGGAAAAAATGTGTTCATGGCTTTCTTTATATTTTGTAAAGGTTTGTGGAGCTAGCAGACCTGAACATCAACCAACAAGGAGAGAGATCAAGACATGAAGCATCACTGTTGTCAAGGTTTAATCTCAAAGAGGTAGGTCAATTATCAATCTTTATTCCTGTGCTTTAATACTCGTACAAAATAGAAAAAAAGAGGAATTTGAAAATGAGGGAAAGAAAGATGAGAACTTTTTTTTCTCGGTTCAGTCTAGTTCTTATATAGCATACAGTTCCTGTTCATGTCCTGTACAGTATCCTATTCTTTAAAAGATGAAATTGCCACACAGAATGCAAGCAACGACAAAGTGAATATCGGTATGAAGGTGTCTATTCTTTTTAAGCGTGTTTTTATGCCTCCGTTACGAAGTATCCTCATTATATATGAATCAATAGCTTGTGATCGCATTATTTCTATAACCGATGGACTGATTGCCATCAAACTCAAGACATGTATGTATCTTGCAAAGCCAATGAATTGATTATATTGCAGGGTCATGAGGTCAAAGATAAAAGGGACATACATGTATATGAAAAATAGCTTGTAATTATGATATTCTGAAAACCTAGCCGTTATAAATGGATTACAATAACTTAAATTTGAAAAATTGGTTCTGTTTTGGTTTGTGAAATCGATATGGCGGAGGCATCATTTTCGACTGCGTGCATTC
>BEXV01000274.1:60611-70735 GCA_003118195.1 Hemicentrotus pulcherrimus | reverse complement strand
TTGAATATCAATTTCATACAGTTTCATTTTAGACCAGTAGAAAAGCTCAAGTCTACTGCATTGTATGCTAAGGAGCATACAGCCAAGAAGTTACCAGCAAGTGAATACAGTTCATAGAGCTTAGCATTTCATATCATCGACATTAGCTTCCATTAACCCATTTTTTGTCAAGTTTATTGTCCATTACTTGACCTTGAAAATGACATGTGTAGATTGTGTACACTGTACATGTACTTACATGGCGTGCAATTTGAGTGGAAATGTTAATGGTACACCCTCTTCCAAAGCTCTTTGAAGCGCATGGAGATATTATTTCATGACGTATTATGCGCTATACAAGAACTGAACTATTATTATTATTATTATTTATTGCCACCATTATTAGGGACAAATCATGGATGTAGTAGGGGGACTAGTATATCCATGGACAAATGATAATTGATGGATTAGTGCTAAAGTGTAGATAATTGCAAGCTTACAAAAGTACATGTAGAGTGTACGTGTACATGTACAAAATGTACATGTAGTTTACATTCTTCAAATTTTCAAATATGTGATTTTCCAAGTGCAGAGCACTGTTTTGAATTCATACCTTTAAGAAACAAAAACAAAAATATTGGCCATAGATTGAAGATACTTACAAACAGGTACAGTACATGTACATGTACATGTACATGTAGTTCAGCTGTATGACAGATTAATTTTTTTCTTCTTCAAGATTTCAGATTCCGATCAAAATTCAGATACAAATTCTTTTCAGATCAGATTACAGACTTTGAGATATGTCTTGAACTCTTGATCAATCTTAAATAGAATAAAGATCTTGATCTTCACCTAGCATGTTCAGTAGGTTTTTGTTGCCTCTTTTCAAGCTGTGTTGTGAGTGCTACATATCACAGGGGCCACAAGTCAAAGGTCATGTTCAGGGTCACAGTAGTCATCATCCCCTGCAAAGGCTTGACCTTAGAGTTGAAGGAACGCCCTACATACCTACAACATGCCTACATACCTACAAGTAGACTCTCAAATGTTCTTAGCACAAATTCCTTGTAAACCAGTCATAACGTAAACATTGCATTAATGATGAAAATGATATGGTTTGTTCAGAGCCAGGTGTGCGTTTACTCTGTATGCCTGTCTTCACTATCTCGAGATTGCCAAATATCCAGCTATTTGAATTATCCTGATCACAAACTATCCAGCTAATTTGCGTCTTCATCAGACCAAAGTAGCAATTAGAAGGATATTTGGTCGGGATTGTCACCTCAAGATATCTTGGGATAGTTTGCAGAATATCCCACTGTTTGGCAAAATATCCAGCTATTTGTCCTGTGCGTCTTCACTAGACCGAAGACTCGCACTATGCGCTAACGCTGAGCAAAATATCTCGAGCTAATGAAGATGCGATTTGTATCTTCGGGATTATTTCCGAAATCACAAATAGCGGGCTATTTGGCAATCCCGAGATGATGAAGACGCGCCTTGTGATAGTCCTTCTGGCTCCAACATATGGATATCTTCTGGTTGTACTTTGCACTCCTCTGTGCTACTTTGTATGACAGACAGATAGATAGATAGATTGATCACTTAATATTAATGAATGCTCTAGAGTCAATTTAAAGTCTTCATTACTTAGAAATGAATTTCTTTGTTTCTATGTTCAGTCTGTCATTAATCTATTCAATCTTCTTAATGCATAACAGTGCACTAATATGTACTTTAACCCTTACAAGGGGAAATTATATGTTTGTTAATAGCCAGTTTAATGCTCTTTAATATTGAAAGCATACAAAGCATACAGCAAATGGTGAAACCTCTGTCATATTGATAAACTTGAAACAAAGCTTTTTTTAAGATTCTCTGTACAATAGGTATAATGAATAGTACATACTGTACATTCATGTAATGGCATCTTGACTGTTTTCGGTTTCATTAGGTTGTCACCACTCAAAGAGTACTTGTACTTGTGTAGTCTACTTTGTTTCACTCTTCATTATCATCTGATTTTCAATTCAATTCAATTTTATTTCACCAAAGCAACGAAAAAAAAATACAACATACATTCAAAGAACTATATGTTGTTCAATTAAAGAAAAGAACACATGTACATTGGTAGTTTGGTACAACAATATAAAAGTTGCTTGACAGGTAGCGGCCAGAAAGGAAGTGACCCGCATAAGTGGCCGACATAAAAATGTTACAAGTTTAACTTTGCTTCTATTTGTTATTTCCAAGTCAATACTGACATGTAGCACATTTAAACTAGAACTTTAAACTTGTAAGTGAAATTGAAAGTGAAGTACTGCATGTATGTATTACATACATGTGTAGTAATATTGCCCTAGATTTCAGGTGTATACATGTATACAATGTTGTTTGCAACACCGTGTGCCCTTTCGCCTCAAATAGCAAACTCGCTATTTTTTATAAATGTGATTTATAGTAGCAAAATTCATTATAGTGCTTTGCATGGATCAACGACAAAAAGATTTGATTGACATTTGAAAAGGAAGTATTGTCATTGAAGGATTACTTTCAGTACCATGCTTTTCTTTGTGTGGCCTTTAATGAACTCCCAAGAATTTCATACCATACGAACAAGGCCTTGTGTATAGCCTTTCTTCCATGCTCGTCTGAAATTGAAGACATTCAACCATTTTCAAAATGTTTTCAAAGTTATATCTACGTTTTATACTGCAACAATCTATTCAATTCACGTGTTACATGTATGTGTTATTGTATTTCAGTTGTCTGATTGCAAATTGCATACATGTACATTAGTTGTTGGCTTTTGCTAGACCAACATTACATGACTTGCCTTACTTCACATACATTGTAATAATGTAAAATGCTTTCTGACCATTGAAATATAATTATTTATAACAGGAGAATGAATTGATTCTTAAGGACGCATTTTACAAAGATGTGCACATTACATTTTATAACAGTGTATGTTATGAAAAATGGCTTATTTAAGTTATTTGTAGATTGAAAATATATATGTAGGTAATTATTCTCCAAAAAGTAATGAAATGTGTACTAATTTGATTGAGGCTTAAAAATTATTTCTGCATTAAAGCCAAACTAATATGCATTCCAAGATGGGGGTGAATCTCCCACAAACTTTATGTAATAAATACTGATTGACTGAACAAAGTTTGAAACTTTAAATGGAACACTATTCATACATGAAATAAAAAAACATTCTTCCTTGAACCTTTAAGTCTTTGAGATAAGGCTTTAACAGAATTTCTTAATCAGTGCATTGCTGTCATGTATGACTCGGACATGTTTATATTAGTGCAACACCTCAAGGATAAATGCAGAAGTTTGGCAAATAGTACATGCTCAAGTTGATTATGTTTACTTGTCTTTTAGGCCTTCATCAGGGATAATAAAAATGATAACACAGTTGTTCGAAAACAGTAGTTTCTACAATTAAACTTAAATCATTGTAATACATAAAGAAGATTTAGTGCAGAGCCCCGTGACTTTGATATTTACTCCTACGAGTAGTTTGATTTTCATTGCTGTTGATTTGGAAAGTTCTATGACAATTACCCCATGGTACAACTACCCACCCTTAGCTCATCAACTCTCCATAACTACATGTTTGACATTCCTGTCTTCCTTTCTTCTGAGGATGCTGGTAAATGTACAAAGCATCATCACACATTTCAAATTGGATAATCTCTTGAGCAATGCCTAAAAATAGATGATTGTCTCCCCCATTCTTGTTCATCTAGCAAGCAGCAAAGGTTGACTTCTCTTTTATGTTGTTGACACTGACAGGCCTTTGAAACAGTAGAGCAGTATTTTGGTATACTTGCTTTACTTCATCCTGAAGATATGGTCTCAGACTCAAAGGCATCACCTGATTAAACACTAAGCATCCTGACCTATCTTCGTGTACATGTGTCCCAGTACTACAACTTCTTTCCTTTCTTCTGGACAGGCCTTTGAGGTAGCGGAGCGGGAGCTTGGTATACCAGCCTTACTCGACCCTGAAGACATGGTGTCGATGGCATCACCAGATAACAAAATATCTTCAATGTACTTGCCAATACCTGTATGTTACAGTATTACAATTCTTTTCTTTCTTCTGGACAGGCCTTTGAGGTAGCGGAGCGGGAGCTTGGTATACCAGCCTTACTTGATCCTGAAGACATGGTGTCCATGGCATCACCAGATAAACTGAGCATCCTCACCTATCTATCACAGTACTACAACTTCTTCAAGAACAAGGAATCTGGTAAGGAATTGCATTTTTTTATTTTATCATTAATTGCATTTTACTGATTTGTCTCAGTTACTAATGAATAGTGACATCTGGGCATGCCATTTATAGACCTATCTGACAAGGCCCCAAGTCTGGGTTTTGATTAGTTAGAGAGTACCTTCTCAAAGTCTGAACTTTAAGTTAGCCATGATTCTGCGTGGCAGTATACAAATGTACATTTGTATATTCACAGTGATTATATACAGAATATGGTGCCCTTGCTTGGTGGGTTATTTGTGTATTTATCTTTAAGTAAACAGAGAATGTAACAATGAAAAGCCTTGATTCAAGGATAATTGCAGTAGACTGCATCTACTGTCCAGTCCAATGCAATTTGAGCAGAACTGAGCGTAGGCTAGAACAGCACTAAGTCATATTTTCAACCGCAAATGGCATTCTGGCTTTCAGCAGATGATGGGGTAACCTTTCATGATCACAATAACTTCCCATGGAATGGATACATTTGTACCTGTATACATGTAAGCTGGCACACCTTTATTTTATACTGAAGGATTTATCAACTCTGCTATTAAAGTTCAACAAAAGAAATGAAACTGCAAGTACTTATAGCCTATATGTTTATCAGCATTATACCTGTACATGTACATGTATGTGACATACATGTAAATCAAATAATACAATTGCAAGCAGCAAGGAAAGGCTACAGTAGAATTCATAGACTTCATCAGCAGTTTATTACCAGACAACAGATCTGTTGATTCTCCAACTGCTGTCTTTCAGGATTAGCTGAACTTGACAGAAAATATCATATCACGACTACACTGTACACGTCCCAAGTTTATTTAAATGGGGGCCCTGTGATTTAATTTAAAAATGGAGGGTCTTCTTGACAGCCTTTTATTACATGCATCATATTCCTATAGAGTTGGAATTTTCTACATTACTTGCCTGATGTTTACTTTTCACTAAGTGCTTTGCTGCCCTCTCTTGGCTGACTCTGGTTATGATATTATCACTCATTCAAGACATTGTTGCTGTATTTTGTCAAGCCTTACAGTACATTTATTGCATCAAATATGTGCCTGAACACACCACAGGCATTACAATTCTTCAATAAAATGCAAGATACAAAAGTGCTGACAGATTACAGAACAATCTCGCAATTATAAATTCATAAAATGTTATGAATCACCTCCAGACCCAATCCCTAATGGACATATCACTGTCATTCACGTCAATCCCTCTTCCTCGTTCGATTTGCGTTAGACCAATCTGCACTAACCTGATTGCCCCGGGGCATTGGAGTCTCCCCCTTAATTGATTTGTTGAAAGATCTCCAAAAATTGATTACCCAAAATCTTGTCATATTACCTTGATGTGTGATCAATAATGAATGACTTGCATTGCCCCCAGTGTATTTATGGCCTGGAGAATGTCCCAATTCATTTCTCTTGTTTGAAGTGATGTATTAATTCAAGTTTCCTATCCTTCAAAGTTCAGGAATACTGTGGGAAATTATTCCTTTAAAAATAAAACCATTGATAATTTGATATGAATTATGAAATATGTCAGGAATCTAGCAATTTTCTTACCCCTTTTTCGTACTGGGTACATGGCAGATTTCCAATAACATGTTGTAGTCAAAGAACAGCTGCTAATATGAATATGAACTACTTATTTATAGTGTGCTTCTTTAAGAGGTGGCTTTGGTGTATTTATTTCTGTGATGGATGAAAACCTACTTTACAGTTTCTTAAATTTTGGAAGAGGTCTGTCCAAATATGAATCTGATTGTGGATTGCATGAAGCTGTTTCATGTCATGTAAGAGTATGGCCCTGTTTGTGGATATTAAACCTTTCATGATAGCATTTCTTTCAGAGTCCTGGAAGATGATGTTCATCACATTTGAATTGGTGAAGCTGTTAAATGATGGAAGGCTTTCTCAAGGGTGTCACCTGTAGGAAATGAGTAATAGTCACTCCCTGGCCTCTGTAGACCAAACAACGGACCCTGGACTAATTCATAAGGGGTTCCACCGTACCCCAGTAGAGAGGATGCAACTTACCTGGGCCTTTCCTCATAACGGATGTGTCTTGTGGGGAGGGNGGGGGGGGGTTACCTGATACCCCCTATCATGTTGACTGCTGAAAAGGGTTCCGATGGGTTCGATCCAGAGTTTCACTGCACTGAATCCTGGACTGAACTGATTCATAGGGGCTTCCACCGTACCCCAGTGGAGAGGAAGAAACTTACTGGCACTCTTTCCTCATAACAGGTGAGGTGTCTCATGGGGGTTACATGATACCCCTTTCATATCCACTGTTTAAAAGGGTATAGTTCAGTTGAGAGCTTTACTGCACTGAATCCTGGACGGGACCGATACATAGTTGCTACGACTGTATCCCAATAGAGAAGAAGCTGATTACCAAGACACTTACCAATAAGCAGTTGTTTCCTTGCATGGGGTTACCTGACATCTCTTCCATATTCTCTAAACACTGGAAAGGGTTTAGGTCAGGTTCAGTCCACAACTTTCCTGCTGTAAATCCTGTACTGGACTGATTCATAGGGGCTACCAAATAATGTACCCCTGTAGAGAGGAAGGAACTTACCTGCCCTCTTTCCTTGATATAACAGGTTTCTCCTGGGAGTTGCCTGATACCCCTTTCATATTTACTGCTGAACGGGGTGGAGTTTGGTCCAGACTCTGAAGTTACTGTGATCAGCAGAGACAAAGAGCAATTACACCTTCAAATCTAGATCTTCCCAGACTGCTGGATCACTCTAAAGTCACAGTCATATTTGATTCATGTACATTAACATATGTAGGTGCCTTGTTCCAAGACCAGTCACGGCCACTGTGGCAGCTACCTCTTTGCAAAATGAATACAGGGGGCATATTTGAAATATTTGTAAACATTCCGTTTTACTTCTTGAGATAATGTTTAAAAGCTTTGTTTTGATCAATCCGTCAGATCAGAGGAGTGTGTTTCACAAAGCCCCTTTTCAATGTCAAATGACAAAAATCAGTGACACATCTGCTGCTAACCTATCAGAAGCAAGGATTTCAGTAGCTTATATCAAAAACTGTTTTGTGAAACGCCCCCCAGATATCAACGTTACAGAAATTGAATTGCTTGCTTAATAAGAACAAATTCCAGCATTACAATGCATTCACCAAAGAGGGCAGCATACAAAGCAGATCAAATCGTTGCTGTTCTCCTTTGTATATCAATATAACATTGTAATTTCTTGTTTTGATCAATCCATTAGATCAGATATCAACGTGACGGAAATTAAATTGCTTGCTTTACAAGAACAAATCCCAGCATTACAATGCATTCACCAAAGAGGGCAGCATACAAATCAGATCAGATCGTTGCTGTACTCCTTTGTATATCAATATAACCTTGTAATTTCTTCCTGTAAAAAAAATAGCTCACGAGAATCATATTGATGGTTATTCCCTCTCCTTTTTTATCAAGAAGAGGTGAAGGAAATTATAAGTAACATCATGAGCTCAAGTGATGCAGTAACTTCTAAAAGTCAACTCCCACACTATATCAAGCTTTCTGCCTGGCCTTAAACTCCAAATGACTGTATGCACAGAGCGTACTCTGAAATGTCATCCTCCTGCTATCTTGTTCATCTGGATCAAATGTTTTTCTTGTCTTGCCATTCTGAGACTGATTGCAACAGCAAATTATCTCCTAGAAGATCATAGATTTCATACATGTAAATTACAAATGTTAAAATTTAAGAAAACAAATAATGACTTCATGTCTCAGACTTGTATTGATGGAGTTCATCAATAATTTAGTTGGAATCCGTTGAATTATTGAGGAGGAGAAAGGGGAGGGAAAGAGGGTAAACAATGATTAGAACTGCAATTTCCGCTACAGTAATTAGAGCATGTTGGTCACTGATTGTGACAAGGGAAGGTTTAGTATTGGTCAATAAGCTGAGAATTAAAAATTCATAATTTGGAGGAATATATTCCCGTAAACGGGTACTAAAATCCAACTGAAAACATCAAGTATGAATATTTATTTGTATGTTGCTATTTGAGACCTCATGGATAATTCACCAGAATGTAGATCACAAGGTACAGGATTCAAATCCCAGCTCGTCACTAACGTCCCTTGGCAAGACATCAATCTACATTTGCCTCTCTCCACCCAGGTGTGAAGTTGGAACCCGGTAGGATGCGAACGTTAATGTAGTTTGCTCAGCATTGTGAGCGTCTGTAAAAATGGCGCCTGGCTAGTATGCTCCCCAGGGAATGGAGAATGTACATTGTATGGGGGCTTGCCTGAATACGATGACTGGGGAAATGATATATCTGTAGAGCGCTTAGAAACATCTTTGATGTATTACACGCTTTATAGAATTAAAATAATAATAATGATTAATATTATTATTGATGAGTTGTACATTATTCAGAAGTTCTATTCAGCTGTTTAATTCCTGATTGGCTTGTAATAGCTGCCTTTTGGTACAAGGCAGATGACGTAGTAGGGGATTACATTGTCTCTAGAATCTTCACAGCCTGCAAAAATTCCAGAAACATACAAAAAATGGGTTTCAGGGAATACTCTGTGGCTTGCAGAAGGAAGTGACCTCGGAGAGGGGAATTATGATCAAACCACCCCATACCCCTCGGTTACCACGGCAATGCGAGCCCACTCATGCTGATGCAATGTGAAACATATTGAGTCACCTGACGTGGTATTAATATTGAGCAACAACGCCGTCGTTCAGTAACAAGCTTTGGAGGGGAGGGGGGAATTCAAATCTAGTTCAAACTATACCTCCTGACTCCTTCCCGACTTGAATATGGTCTCCCAGCTTGGCACGGAAAGAGGGTTCTATGTGGGAACTGTCAGTGGATTGAGAGGGTTTATGGAAGCTTGAGGATTGACTGACGATGCACCAAACCAGGATAAAGCTTTGGCAGCCGTCTGCGATCTGGTTTCCTCTCTTCCCCTTCCTTGTTTCCGATCATCGTGGTTATTCTCGGCTTATGCGAGCGTCTCTGTCTATGACTGTTGCAAGGGGCACTGATATTAGACTTCAAACTTGGCTTTTTCAGAGAAAAATCATTGAAATGCCTTTCAAAGTTTGTGTTTAGCTACTTCCTTTCTTGTGGAAGTTCGACAGGAATTTTTTTGGAATTAAGGGGCTGAGAAAAGCTAATTGTTAGTAGGTCAAGTTACCCATGGAAGATCGTGACAGAGTTACTGCATTTAAATGGAGGATGTGTCACGTGGAAAAACTCATCGCACCGCTTGGTGAACATGTGCTTGTGAACAATAGTAAAAGGTTTCTGGCGAGAACAGCAGCCGCCAGCAGATGATGATCTGGAAACTTACCTGATTATCAATGTGGATGAGTTTTTGGCTGGAACTTGATGTTAATCAAGAGTTAATAATGAGATTTGGTGTTCATCCAAGGTGACCGATACTTTAGACTAATAAACAAACAAGTGGTGAAATATTGTTTTCTGTTCCTGCTGAAGTGATTGTTTGCTAGTTCTTCACTGTCCAAGCAATGTTTTCAGACAGGATTTACAGTATCATTAAAGCAACTTCATCAGACTTCTCTTGCAGACAGTCTTGACCATCAGTGGTCAGATAGTAATGTATGTATACACAAAGTTTTTGTTAAAGTGAACCAGAAAAAAAAAGGCTCAAGGATGGATGAAGAGGATTCCGCACTCGTTTTTACAATCAGAATGGATTTTAGAAAATTGGATTTAAGAAGAGCGTTTGGTGAGTACAGGGATCTAACAATACCATGTCTAATATTTCATAAGATTGTAGGCTAGTTGGACTTTGGATGAGGGGGTGGGGCACAGTGTCATAAAGACCCCCCCCCCCCCTT
>BEXV01000274.1:36228-54208 GCA_003118195.1 Hemicentrotus pulcherrimus | reverse complement strand
TCTCTCTCTCTTTTCCTCCCCCCTCTTTCTCTTTCTCGTTCTCTTTGTCCATCCTGCTCTCTGTCATTGTCTCTTAAACTTGTGAATTGGTTACTCAGTGTTTTGCATCAATAATCATGAGGATTTTGTTATAGTTTGGACCAAGGTAAAAATTAAAACAAGCAGTTTGATTTCCTTCTATTGAATTTCTGTTTCGCATCACAAAAAAAAAAGAGAAAGAGAAAGAAGTATGGATTTGGAAATATATCAATTTTTTCTATTAGGTGCTAGACATTTTGTGAAATTACCAGGTCAGTGCATTATGATTCAGTTTCGATAAGAGATTGCCTTAATTTGATTGTTGCAGCGCTGATGATTAAAAGCTCTCTTTGTCCTGGATTCTTTTTTTGTAATTATCATTGTTTGGCATTGGCTTTATTCTCTGAAACTTTGTCCTACACCTCACCTATTGTTTTCCAGACTGCTAGCTTGGCTCCCGAAGCATTCCCTTTTGTTTGTCATAATGATATCCTAGGCCATGTAAAAAAATAAACATGTTTAGTGTCCCCGCCCGCTTCCTTTTTGGGGGCCGCCTATTTTTTTTTTTTTTGAAAATTTTTTGAAAGAAAAAAAAACATGAAAAACACTGCTAAAATTATGTATTTCTGATTTAAAAAAAAAAAAAGAATGTTGGCGGCCATCTTGAAAAATAGCCCGACTGTCAAGGAAAATGTACCTAGCGGCCATTTTGAAGAAGGAAAAGAGGGTCTCCCTATTTTTCAGAAAAAAAGGACGCTAAACAGGTTTTTTTATTTTATTTGGTCCTACGTTCCATGCCTTGAATGGGTAGAAACATCTGCTGAGAGCCAGAAAGCCATTGATTGATTTAATTCTCTGTAGAATTATATGAGTTAATGCCCTTCTAGCTCACACTCAGTTGGTGGTTTCTCAAGGTGCACTTGTGAAACATCCATGATCTGACCAAAGAGATATCCTCCTTGATCTGATCATGGACCTACTACTCGAGTAGTAGGTCCATGATCTGATCAGTGATATATACAGTCAAACCTGTCTATAGCGACCGCCCAAGGGAAACACAAAAAATGGCCTTTGTAGACAGGTGGTCTTTGTAGACAGGTTCCTTTAGTACATGATTCAATGAGAAACCATTTTCAAGGGAAACAACACATGTGGCCTTTGTAGACAGGTGGTCTTTGTAGACAGGTGGTCACTAAAGCAGGTTTGACTGTATATATATATATATATATATATATATATATATATATATATGCCACCGTAAAGTGAGGGAGAAGGGCTCAGAGGAAAGGGGAGGTGGAGGGGGCTGTACTTGTCTAAATGAAGTGGTATGGTCAGGGGTAAGGGGAATGATAATTTAATTAAGCTTCTAAGCTATCAATTCTCATATCTGACTTAAACAGAGGAGGAGGTGTGATGGCCCAGTGGTAGAGCAGTGGTCTCGTAACCAAGAGGGCCTGGGTTCGAAACCAAGTCGATGCGCTAGTGCCCTCTGGTAAGGCATTAATCCTCATTACCAAGTCCGTCCGAGAGGACCTAAGTCTGTCAGTCCCCTGGTTGCTTACTTACAAGCATATACCGGTACATGCTTCCTTAGCAGTCGGGTAAAATGATCATCAGACATCAACATCAACATCAATCATCAGGTTATGGCCTTCTGGGGTTAAACAGATGATATTAGAATTTGCCCCCCTCCCCTTCCCGGTGCCCTTTGCTGTCTGATAATTCTCATTCCTACCCCTCCTCTTACTTTAACATTGACCATGCCAGTGAAAGAGTGACTTGGTCTTTGGCAACATGTCAACAAGGTGTGACTATTGCAAAAGACAGAAATTTCGCACGCAAACTTTAATAAAATTGTAAAACAGATGAATTCTTAACAGGCAGCTGCTATAATCCTACTCAATAAAAGGCAAACAATTGTTTTTGAGAGGTGTTTCATCGCCGAAGGTGTCAGGGAAATTTAAACTGAAAGTTAGTCATCATTGCATCATAAGGTGGAAATACTTTTCAAGTCCATTCTACTCTCCTTTTCAACTTTACAGCTGGGAAATCATCTCAGAATGATCTTGTATTATTTAGTGAAGAAATCATCTACCCGTAAATCACCAAATATGTTATATTTAAAGATGAAGTTGATTTCTGGTCATGCGATTGCATTGTGAAAGAAACGGTGTGGAATCGACCATAAATGGTTGATCATCTAGCATATAAGAATTTTTGTGTTTTGCAAGGTTCTGGAATCATCAAAATGATAAGAAATTTGGTAAAGTTACAAACACTGTACACAGAAAGATGTATATGGGACTACACGAACACGGGGCGAAAAAAACCTCCCCCCCCCCGAGTTTTACGATAAACATGACATATTTAGAATATGAAGGCATTTGAAGAGCCATCCTTTTCGGGGAACATGTCGTTTCTGATGTTCTTCCACACTTGCATAATAACAAATGTTAAAGTTCACGAATTATTTTTCACCTCTTCCCAGAACTCAACCTTCTCTTTAATGGTATAGATCATCATTATTTTATTGCATTTAAGACCCAAATCAATTATTTTGATGGATTGTGTTGTGTAATATATCAATAAACCAGTTTTCACAAGGAATTTAACAGTGAATTTAAATATATTCCACTGAAACCTAACGATTTCTATTTCTAAACCGATTTATACTCATTATGAAACATTTCTTCAATGTTATTGATTTGTTGTGTATGTGTTTGTAGAGGGTGGGGCACTCTATTCCAGTACATTGATATGACCTCTAAGATTTCAAGTTCACACATCTGTAAGGTGTCTGTAATGATCAGGTGACCTCCAAGCAATCTCTGGTATGTCACATGGTCAAGGAGACATCAATGAACGTAACTAATCAGTACAATGATATCTTCTAAACTGAGCAACAGAGCTATGTTGTCGTCGGCTTAGCAATTATACATTGAGCACTACCGAGCATGTGTGACTGCATAGTAGATATTTGTCTCTCTTACTGTCGGTAGGTTGCTCTGCCTTTCTTTCTGTTTTTAAATACACTTATTTACGAGTTAATAGGTCAGATATTAGGAGACAGATGTATAAAAATCTGTGTGTTTGATATGTTTTGTTGTTTGATTGCACGAATGTGTTGCCAAAGTTGAGGTTAAGGATTTATTTGGCATACAGGAGTACACTTGATATACAAAATACTGAAATGAGTAGACATTTTTTTTTCAATTCTTTCCTTTGATATATGTTTCTTTATATTCTTATATGTTCTTTATGATAACAGGCACCACTTTTCCATATTTACTAACTGCTTCACCTATTCACTCATTTATTTATTTTTTCAACTTCATAGCTGACAGTTGAATAACAAAACATTATGTAAGCACATTATAATTCTCATTTTTGTCTTCATTTGAGTGTGAGTATATCTACAGGTATTCATCATAACCAATTCATCCATAGACAGAACTTCATAGCACATTTCATTAGAAATCAACCAATTTGTCATGTATTTCCAGTAATTTCCATCGTATGATTTCTTAGATATTACTCAGAAGATTGTTTTAAATATGAAACTGTAGCTGAGAGCCAAAAGCACATGTAGTACATAGAGATCATGCCCTTCTGGCTTTCAATTTTAAAGGCCCACTGCACTACTTGTAGCTACTTGCGCCCTCTATATAACAAACAATGCCTAATCGGTGACCATTGGTCCCCCATGATCCTCTTTTTCTTATGTTAACTGAGAGCTGAGTTGATGAGATAACCACCTGTCCAGTGACCTTGCAGGGCTGTATAATCCCTCCTGTAAAGCTTTAAGACAGTGACATCCTAGACTAATAGTTTGACTGAATATTGCTTGAAAAAGAAATAGATCCACAACTTTATTCTTGTTTCTCTCCCTGAGAGTTAGATTCATGTGCACTACATAAAGGGAAGTGAAACATTCATGACTCCTTCTAAACCATACCCTTGTTAATCCTGCATGTAGTTCTCCTAGCTCACTCACTCAATCAACAAGTAATCGTGAAGGTATTGATTACAATCGAGAACAGCCTAAACTCACCTTGAAGCGTAAAACCCAAGCTAAAGATCTGAACAAATTGAGAGCATCCTGAAGATTTAGTGTGATTATTACCGCTACCGCTGAGAAAAAGAAAATGAAGTTTTGACAGCTTGGATTGAGAAAAACAGGCTTTGTGATTATGTGAGAAACTGAGAACTTAAGACGACACTTAATGCAGTGGAGCTCAGAGACTAATCACTATCTCGCTTTCTAAATCTCAATCTAGGATCCTAACACAATAATGTGTGTATCGTATGACAAAAATATATAGCTTCATTATGTCTATAACCCTCAGTATATTTTGTAAAGCGCTTAGACACATTGCATTAAGCTAAATATTATTATTAATAGTAGGCCTGATCAATAGCAAACCTTTGAATTTCCCTAAGCTAAAGCATTTCATTTTCATGATATATGAAACTGTTTGTGCTTTTCTATTGATCTGTTTCAAAGCATGGCTATGATCTAGATGAGCTTCTACCGTGACATGGTGACGATTGCTTATTAGGACCTTCACTGTAACTAGTCTAGACACTGCTCATCATCTAGTACACTGATTCATCCATGCTGTGCATTAATTAATTACCCAATTGTAAATGATGGTGGTAATGATTACCACAATAATGAGGCTGCATGTGCCCCATTCAGACCTGATTCAATAAATCTCCTCCAGAAAAATTGCTGTACATCTGTAGGTTGTGGGGGATATTGTGGGTGGAGGGGGGGGGGGGGCGCAGGACAGATTTGTGCTGAACAATATATTCTTTTCTCACTGGTAGATCTATGTTTTATTAGACAATGAAATGAGAAGTGCACTGTTCTCTAATCTCTTTTGATTTTGTTCCTTTTAGTGCAGTTTAATCTGTCATTAGAGATTTTTAGATTTACCTTAGTTTGCAACCGAGTTACAGGGTGAAAAGATGTAGTAAATGGAACAAACAACCTTTTAAACCTTCTTAAACCTAAAATACCTAGTTGCTAAGAATGCTAACCTATTCTTTACACTGTTACACAATTGTCAGGTACTGCACATCTTCAAACCCCTCTTGTATTTAACACGTCTAGTGATGTAGATTGTGTTGCATTGTGTCTGAAAACATCGCATCACCCATTCGTATTAAGTTCATTTTCAGAGACATGCAAGCCAACATTTACATAGTTTGTAGATGAAAATTGTTGTTGATTATGAACATCATACATGTATATGTATTTTTCTTGTTCAAGTATTGGAAATTGTGAATGCTTTTTGCTTACAATACAGGTACAGGTTGTACAATGTTTAAATGCTTTGCAATTGGAACATATAGGGTTAAAGAAAAGCCAGCCTGATTTACTGTAGGAATTATGTTTAAGGATTTTTAGGACAAACATTGTAATCCATAACACCTTGAATGTGGGATCAAAATATTGAATAACCTAGTACGTGTAAGATCAATGAGTGCCCTAGAGCTCAAGTTTACAGATTAATTTTTACCTTCCACAGAAGTTCAAGAAACTTCAGTTGCTTTAAAATGAAGATTACAACATGTTTGTTGCCAATCAATGAGATTAAGAGGCTTCTGTTTCTGATTTAATGAGAAAAGAAAAGGTTATGGACATTTTACAGACGTCAACTCTGAATGTTGAGCTCATTCTTGTTCTAAACTATATTTGTGATAATATTAATTAATCCTTTTTATTCCTTCTTCCATTTGAATTTCTTCCCTTTTTCTGGTATTTCATCCTTCAATTATATTCCTTGTTTTCCCTTCTCTTTCCTTGTTACATCATATTTTCTGTTTCTTGTGTCCCCCCTCCCATCCTCTCCTCCCTCTCTCCGTCTCTCTGTCTCTCTCTCTCACTCTCACTCTTCCAATATCTTTGCCTCTCTCTTGCTTTTATCTTCTGCCATCACTTTGTTATGTACATCTTCCTCTCCCTCTTACTATCCAATCTTTCTTCTTCCTTTTCACTTTCTTCTCTCCTTCTTCCCCCTCCGTTCATTCTTTCTTTGTTTCTCTGTTTCTTACTGTTTTTCTCTCTTCACTCCTGTCTTCCATCTCCGTAGCTTCAGGTAAAGATGTTGAGGTCTCTGACAAGGGCAAGGAGATCCGCAGGAGGAGCTTCAAGAAGGCTAAAGACAAGGAGAACAAAGCCGTAAGTACCTCCCCTTTCTTCAAGCTAAAAGTACACCTACCAACATATTCATATTTTATGCATACGTTTTAATCAAATGTTGTATTGACAACCTGAAGGCTTGCCCGACATAGCAACACATAATGTACGCAGACTGGATTCCAAGTATTGTAGTTTGTTCATTAATACAAGTTTTTTTCTATTTTCTATGTTTTTTATTTGTTGTTGTTATTAATGAATGTACTACAATACTTTAAATCCAGTCTGCGTACATGTTTTGTTGCAATGTCGGGCAAGACTTGAGGTCCTCTAGACTCTAGAACAACCTTTGGTTTTGAAAGTACGCACACAATTTTAATGGAATACCTTGTCACTAGGTCCCAGGAAAAAAAACATTGATAAATTTGAATATGTTAGTAAACCAGTCTGTTCAGAAGAAGGTGATTTGGCTCTGATGGGCTAAGACATGCATCATATGCAGAGAGCTAGATAGACGTTAATGTTATTGCTCTCAACAGACAGTTTCATTTATGAAGAATTATGAATTGGAGATTGACATTTNCTCCCTCTCTCCGTCTCTCTGTCTCTCTCTCTCACTCTCACTCTTCCAATATCTTTGCCTCTCTCTTGCTTTTATCTTCTGCCATCACTTTGTTATGTACATCTTCCTCTCCCTCTTACTATCCAATCTTTCTTCTTCATTCTTTCTTTGTTTCTCTGTTTCTTACTGTTTTTCTCTCTTCACTCCTGTCTTCCATCTCCGTAGCTTCAGGTAAAGATGTTGAGGTCTCTGACAAGGGCAAGGAGATCCGCAGGAGGAGCTTCAAGAAGGCTAAAGACAAGGAGAACAAAGCCGTAAGTACCTCCCCTTTCTTCAAGCTAAAAGTACACCTACCAACATATTCATATTTTATGCATACGTTTTAATCAAAGGTTGTATTGACAACCTGAAGGCTTGCCCGACATAGCAACACATAATGTACGCAGACTGGATTCCAAGTATTGTAGTTTGTTCATTAATACAAGTTTTTTTCTATTTTCTATGTTTTTTATTTGTTGTTGTTATTAATGAATGTACTACAATACTTTAAATCCAGTCTGCGTACATGTTTTGTTGCAATGTCGGGCAAGACTTGAGGTCCTCTAGACTCTAGAACAACCTTTGGTTTTGAAAGTACGCACACAATTTTAATGGAATACCTTGTCACTAGGTCCCAGGAAAAAAAACATTGATAAATTTGAATATGTTAGTAAACCAGTCTGTTCAGAAGAAGGTGATTTGGCTCTGATGGGCTAAGATATGCATCATATGCAGAGAGCTAGATAGACGTTAATGTTATTGCTCTCAATAGACAGTTTCATTTATGAAGAATTATGAATTGGAGATTGACATTTTATACTTCTAAAGTTTGATAAATATTTCTCCTCCAATAGGTATACACCGACAGATTTTTATATTCATTTATATGTTTTTAATTTTTAAAAAAAGCCTTATTAATCTGCCCTTGGATAAGTTTTTCTTTGTTTCTTTTGAATGTCTTTTTTCTATGAAGATACTAGACATGTACACAAGTATTAAAAAAAAGGGAAATAAAATAATAATTGTGTGATAAAAACAAATTATCCATCAGAGCCTACCAGTTACAAGAACTTTACCTTCCTTAGACAGAAAAAGATTTTCCTCACTACTGTAGATCATTTTGATCAGGTGTTACGGTGGTTTTGACATTGTAACAGTAGTTTAGAGTACTAGAATTTGCCTTAAATGATTTTCTCTCCGTCAGTTCCATCCTAATTTTGTGTCGCATCTACCTAAAGAAGATGAGGTGAGATTTTGAAGAAAAAATATTCCTTGAATTGACAAAGAACAGTGCTTGCAAGCATCATCATTGAATCTGATTGTTTTTGTATCCTCTTTCTTTATCATATCTTCTGGGCATATTTCACGAGTTTTTCTTTTCAAGTTTTTTTTATTGAGTACACCATGTCAAAATGTCGCTAAGGAAATGGGGATTGTTCTCATGATGTGCAATGTTATACTTGGGGTTTCTCTTCCATTTTTTCTTTTTTAATTGATAACATAGATATTTTCTTAATTCTTCTAAAGGGAGAATGTATGTAGAAGTTTAGTACCACAGGTAAATCTTTGGGGACATTTCTGTTGTATCATTAAAGTGGAAACATTATGTTTTAAAAAAATCAAAACAAATGTGAGCTTTATTCATGTTTGAAAGCACACATCATGGCTGACCTGTGAATAAGAGATTCCCATATTTTGAGTGATAATTGCAGCTTTTAATCATACATTTTCAGGAAGTTCTTTCTTTGATATTTCTGCTCCTACTCAGGCCAACTTCTCATAGAGTGTCAACTCTAATTTCAGTATCATCAAGCAAATTTTCCCAAATGCAAACAAAGAAAAGAAACCATTCTATGTTATATGTTGCAAATGTATCACTATTCTGTGCTAGTAATTGACTTTGCAAATGTTTTACACACTGTGCAATTCATATCTATGATCTTATTTTTCTCTCTATATACCGGTACTAAATTTGAAGTAACAGTAGAGTAACACCAAATAAGATACAACCTTTTTAGAATCCATTAAATCTTGTAAACATGACTTATTGAGACTTGGCCATTTTCCCTCAAACTTATTTGTAGCACACCAGAAGTTTGGTGTAAATTTGGGTGACATTCATGTTCATTATTTTTAATATATCAATTTTAATTGCAGAATTTATATTTTCTTTAGACATGCCATTCATAAAATTTGTATTTTACTGGTTGAATCAGAATACCAGTGCTCATATCATTAATTTGGTATTCAGTTATGCTCCTTTTTTTTTAATCAACATTTTGGATCATTAGGATGCTCGTTGTGATGATCTTTCTCTTTCCTTCCACACTAATATTACAATTAATTGCTCATTTTGATGTTTATATAGCCTAACTCTAACTTATGAGATATGATATCTTTTTTTCTCAAACAAGTTTCCAACAACTTCTGGTGATATTCTATGAGAAACATACTAACATACCGGCTTTCTGAAGGCTCTAGTCTAGTATTTAATAAACATTAGGCCAATACATCAGAGCAGTGTTTCTACCTCCTTTCCAAAATCAGTCATAAACGTTACATATCTTGGAGAAAAATAAAAAGAAGTAAAAAACAGGTAGATTAACATCACTTCTTAGTGTGAATGATTGAAGGACCATTGGAAAACCTTTTTTAGATTGCTTTTCCAAGAACTGTTGAGATGAGGAGTTAAGAAATTTTGTTAGTTTAGTACCTTTACATTCTCGACAGAGAGATTCATAAAAACATATAAACTTTAAAAATCATTCATAGAGTATAAAGCTCCTTCATATATTTGATTGTATTTACTTTCTTGCCCATTTTTTCCTTTTTACACACCTGTCAGCAATTAATATATAGAAATAAATAATGAATATATAGAAAACATGTTAATTTCAGTATAATTTTTTTTTTAATGCTATAGAAATTTAGAATATTCACTAAAAAGAATACCTTTAAGCATTAAAAAAGAAAAAGATTCATGAATAATGATATGGTACGTAATCCATATCACAGTCACAGTGTGTAATAGGTGCTGTTTCTGTAATGCTATGAATTAATTATACATGTCAATGGCAGTGCTCACTTATTTTTTTTTTGAATGATTATTGATTGATTGGTCTTATGACATTGACCTAACAATTTTTCACTCCTATTTTCTTTGATTGCAGGCCCAAAGTGGACCCCTTCCAGCCAAGATCTCCCTGAAGAGTGACAATTGTGAGATCTGTAGCAAGAGAGTTTACCTGGTGGAGAGACAGGTGGTTGATGGTCGACTCTTCCATCGCAACTGCTTCAGGTGTACCAAGTGCAGGAGTACGTTGCGCCCGGACTCCTATAAGCTGACCAAGGATCCCAAGAAGTTTGAATGTATGTGCCACAGTGATAATGGAGATATATGGAACTTACGCATGAACCCGACCAGTCGGGCTGGTGCCAGACTGGCCGGAGTGGATGAGGAAGGGGGAACAATATGGCAGAGCAGGACAGCCAAGGCTTCTCCTAAGAGGCCAAATCAGCCACCTCCACAGCTACCCCCCAAGTCAACCACTACTGCAGAACCTGTCATGGGGAATTCAAAGCCTAGTATGCCGCAAGCACCAGAAAGAACCAAGCCACCGTTTCCTGGTGCTATTTCAATGCATCCCCACTTGATGAAGTCCGCAGCCAGGGCAAGGTTTAATGCATCGGGTAGTCCAGTTGGTAGTCCACAGCTTGAACGACACCCCTTCAATGGGTCTGCCACCTCCCTAGCCACCCAGAAAGATGCTGACATGGCAGCGTCGCAGGAGGCCCTCAACAAGAGTCCTGCAGACTCACCGGCCAGACCTGTACCTCTTCCTAGGGTAATAACAAAACCAAAAGAGAATGGTAAGGTACCCACTGGAAAAGAAACCCAAGAAAGTTCCATAGAGTTATCAACAACAGAGAGTAGTAGTGAGGACGTTAAGGCCAAAGAGAATGGAGAATCAAGCATGTTCTCAACGGATGATGAATCCAAGTCGTCTTCTGATGTCAGGAGCATCCAGGAGGGTGATTCCTTGGGTTTCGAGAGTAGTGATCTAGACAATATTAGTGGCACTTTCAACAAGACTTTTAGGGATACAGACGATACTACATCAGCAGAGGAGTCAACTGCTAAGGTCGACGTTTCAACCGCTGAAGACATCAAAGAGGAGGGTGGAGATGCTGGTAAAGAGAAATCACCAACATCAGAAGAACCTGCAGAAGTTGGTGTAGATTTGAACGAAGATATAAGTGTAGCTAACAAGGAAAAAGACAAGGAGGAAGAAACATTGAACACAGTCAATCAGACTATCTCCAAAGACCAAGAGAAAACTGATATAGAGATTGGCACCAATGATGTAACAAACAAATCGGTGGAGGAAGGAAGTACTGGTGATAGTGCATTGTGGGATACCAAGGCAGAGTTATCTGACTCATTTCAAGATGAGAACAGTGAAGCAAAAAAGACAGAAGATGTTAGTGTTGAAACAAATGATAAGACCATTGAAAAGGAAAGTAAAGAAGCAACTCAGCCCGCCACACTTGAGAAAGATAAGAGAACAGAAGGAGATAAAGACTCTGAAAATAAGTTGAAAGAAAATGAGAGTCAAGTGGAAGGCCCATCAGGAAAGAAAAATACAGATGATGATTATGATGATTCCTTGAACCCATTTGGAAGTGAGGATGAAGAAGAGACTGAGGAAACTGGCAAGAGACAGTCAACAAATCCATTTGGGAGTGAGGAGGATGATGATGGTTATGACAACAACTTGAACCCATTCGGTGACGATGATGATGATGAAGGAAATGAAAGTCACATTAGTGATGAGAGTGTCAATCCTTTTACTGGGTCGCCTACTCGAGAAACTCCCTTCAGTTTGAGACTCAAAGGTGATACAAGGGCCGCATCCTTCTCACATCCCAAGAGGCCAGAGAGACCACCCCCACCGAAGATCGTGAGCTCTGGTTCCTACTCTGTCAAGACTAGATCGCAGATCCTTGAGGAGCTGAAGAGGGACCGGGAAACCCTGAAGAAGAAAAGGTCTGCACCTCCACCCCCTGGTGGTAGTCCAGGAGGCGTAACGGCTCCCCCAAGAGCACGCAAGAGCCGCAAAGCACCGCTGCCTCCCCAGGTTGTACCTCCAAGAGCAGCTTCTGATGGAGAGCTTCCTAACCGACCTGCTAAGACAAAGGATGGAGAGTCGACGCCTACACCGGTACCCCAACCGAGGACTGGACCAACAGCGAACGGCACAAAGATGGAGCCAGTGCCGTCACCAAGGATAAAGAAGGTAGAGAAAATTGGTCAAAGGTTGCCAGTCGCGGGTACGCCTTTGAAACAGGTTGATCTTAAAAACATAGAACTTAAAAAGGTTAAGAAACCACCAGCTGATTTTAGAAAAGTAGAACTGAGAAAGGTTAAGAAACCCGAGGAGGTCGATGATAGGGATAGGGATGGGGATGATGAAATGGAGGATGAGCCTGTATGGGTAAAGATCAAGAAAGATTTTGATTTCTTGAGAGAGAAGAAAGAAGAAGCACAACGAGTACAGAAAAATGAAAAAGAAAGCAAGGTTGTGTTAGGTACAGGGGTTACTAGCAAGGAAGAATCTCGGGATATATACTCTAAAGTGTCACGTGAGGGTAAGGAACTAAGGGATCCAAAGGCTAGTGTTAATGTTGTTAAAGAAGAGGGGGTGTCAGAGGAACTTTTAAAGAATGTGGAAATCGAGGACAATACAGAGAGCATCTCACTTAATATTTTAGAAGAGAAAGAGTTAAAGCCAAAAGTTAGGAGGTATGCCAAAAGAGATGAACGAAGGGAAGAAGTGCAGGAACTTTCGCTCAAAAATGAAAGAGAGGAAACGGTAAGTTCAAGTGTGGGAGATAGGGAAGAAAAAGACGAGGTAAAACCTACAGACCTCTCTCTGAATATACTGCCTTTGAAGCCTAAGAAGAAATGTGAAGTGAGTAATGATTTGACGGAGAGTAAGATATCTTCAGGGCCCAAGATAGGCTCTATAGTGCAGTCTAGCGCAGAGACAGATGACCTTGAAGACATCATGAAGAATGTGATGGAATTCTTAAATCTTGACTTCGAATTTGAGAAACAGGCGGTGGAGGATATGAAGATGAAAGAATTGGAAGACAAGATGGCATTGACGCATCCCACCGGGAAGATGGAACCGAAGAAAGAGAAGACTGAGTCGTTGAGTCGGAGCAAGGAATCCAAACCTCTTCTCTCTGATGGGGAGGAGGTTGAGAAGGAGGACGATGTCGTTACTGAGCTGAAAATGAGGCCGTTGACGAGGAGGAGTGTAGCATTGAGTGACGATGACCAGTCACCCGTGCCCGCGCCAAGAAAGAAGCGGTACCACCGGCGCCACAGCCGGCGCTCGGATATAACTGTCAGTCGCACATCTGCTATAGAGGACCAGGTGCGTTTGCACGGTGCCTTGACGATTAAGCGCACGCTAGGAACGTGTGCAAGTGCTGGATGGAGGATGAGTGCATAGAACTAAGCATTATGAAGGAACAAGGATGGTATGCATGCATGCATAACCCTATGATTGATAAGATACAGAGAATCGGGTTGGGTCCCGGGACAAAAATTGATGAGCTGAAATTTGTTCAGATTGGTTTTCTGGGGGTGTGATTTTTAGTATTAGGAAATTGCTACTCCTTTCCTTTATCTTTCTTCAGAATCACAGAAACATTTTCAATATGTTTAGAATATTACAGATATTTATTCTATATACAAGGAGATTTCTTTATTTTGACAATACAATGAGAAACGGGTACACATGCATGATAACATTTGAGATTTGAAAAAACAAAGAAAATCAGGAATATAACCTATAATTTTCTTCCTACAATTGATACCAATGAGTGCCCAAAAGTCAGTTGACAAAGTTTCTTCTTTTTGAATATCATTTTTATTCAAAAAAGGTATATTCTTTCAACAGTGCATCCTTTATCAGTGACAACTGTGCATCTTGCTTGCATCCTCAACATTTCTTTCTTTAAAAAATATATCTCAGGTCTCTCCATTTTATTAAAGTTATCAAATAACAGTTTTTAATGAGATCAACTACATGTAAAACACTAGGGCAATTCTGTTGTAGGAAATCGATAAAATTTCTAAAAGAAGAAGAAAAAAAAAACAGCATGTGTCATTGATATTACTGAAAAATGCATGAAGCATGATGCATTAGTGCATGTAATGGTGGACAAAAATCATCTCAAACGGCTGTTATGATCCTTGTAATTTTATGAAAAATACACACTAGGCCAATACCATTAGTGATTTTATACTTGTGAACAAGAAAAAGTTGGGATTCAAGTCTCATAATTGGAATTTAAAGTTTATAGACATAATGAAATTGATCACGACTTCGTACTTTGGATAAAGTGCTCAGAATTTATTGAAGAAATTGATCTCTACTCTGTTATTTGAATAAGTCTTCAGAATTCTTTATGGTGTATTTTTTTTGCTTATTTCAATACTGTAGGGCCAGAAAATAGATCTGCATGTACACAAAAATGATTTGTTTTATAAATTCTGACAGGTGCCAGTTATTATAATTTGTCAGAGTTGCTGTCATTGATGTTTTTTGTCCCATAACACAGTTGGCATACCCTTCTCAAAGTTCTTGGCATGTACAAACTCTGCACAAATCGCACTACTCATTAGCAAAATTAAGTGAGTTTATTCAGTTGTTGCATTCCAGTAATTAAGCCATGGAAACCACGCTATGGCATTGAATTCACCATCGATGCCTTGCCAAGCATTGTCAATCAAAACTTTCTCTCAATGGATTTGACTGTTCATTATGACTTGCGTTGATATATCGGGTCAAATGTCAATGTCAGAAGGAAGATTGGAATTTTATCGTAACACCTGTCAGTGTTAATGAAAAGGGCAAGCATTAATACTAGATTATCCTTAATTAACTTGAATTAAGAGAAAGTAGAACAGAAATGTACTAAGTGTTATCCATATTTCACAAAATGAAAATGGAATTACTAGTGACAGGTCGATAATTTCCCATTCATTAAACTATCTTTTTTTCTATAGCCACCGACTGTCTAAACCAATCTAAACATTCATCTGGTCGCAAAAATGTTGGCATACAGAAAGTGGATTATATGCAAATAAACAAACTCCACACTCCTGCATGTGACTGACATTCATTCATATGTGGCTAGAAGAAGTACATTTGAATTTGGCCCAAGTTTTTCTCTGTTTTGTTTGTCTATTAATCCCTTTTCCTGCCTAACATCATGGAATCCTAATTCAGGTTTGATTGTAACATAGATTGTGTTTTGACAGTAGATTTGACAGGCAGCTTTCACAAACTCAATTTATATATATTTTCCAAAATTTGTGATACTTTTCCTCCCACTGGCAGTGTGTTTTAATTTGTGGAGATAACTTGATTATTTTCATTGTGCGTAAGATGTGGTACGACGAAAAGGAAATGCCTTTTTTCCTGTACGAGCCTTTTCATTTTGAAGATATTCTGGCCAATTTTGATATTGGTAAACCAACCTACTTCTGCTACGAGATTGAGGTAAGGGGATTCCTAAGGTTATTTTAAGGACCTCATGTAGGATATTGGAGGCAGAGACGTGAAATTGGATGAGGCATTGGGAAGAGGGAAGGCCTTTGGATTGGGGGTACCGTCAGAGGAGCATTTTGTATGTGATGTACCGTAAGAGGTTGAGTTGTATGAGTAGGCCGGAAATGGTGTCTGGACAAACTACATCAGAGTCTGCAGTAATGTAGGAAATCTTATGAAGCAGTTGTTTTGATATCTTTTTCAATTAGATTATGTTGGGGTTCCAAGTTACAGCTGATGACAAGTGTAATATTTTTGCACTGCCTGTCTGTCTGTTAATGTTTTTGAAGTTTCTAATGGCAAGTCATCTCCAAAAGTTTTTTTGGTGTGCTGAAATCTTGCTTTTTATTTTCATTATATTCTCTTTCTTCTTGTTAATCTCAACTTTTTTTTTATTTTCCCCCTTTCAATCATTTCTTCGGCAAGTTGTTTTTCTTCTTATAATGGTATTATTGTAATTTTCTTTTGATTCCTTTGCATTTTTTCAGACCTGCCAACCAGTATGATTGAGTCATATTTTGTACGATTTTTAGAAGCAAATACACGGTACGATTTTCCTCATTAAAATACAATTTTTAATTTAATTTTTTTAATTTTTTATTTATTTATTTATTTATTTATTTATTTTATTTATTTATTTATTTATTTTTTTGGGTGGGGGGGGGATGAGGAGGGACTTTGTGTGTGTTTGTGCCGTTTTCAATAAAATGCCCATTCTGTCCTGTAAAGTATCCTACAAGCATCTCACAGCGGCAATTTAGGAATGTTCATTGGTTCATCGAACACACCAGTCATGACAAAATCATTCATATATTCAACCATTGATCCATAAAAGAATTCCTTCTTGTCTGTAGGAACTGGAAGAGGCATTGATCCATATAACAGTCCGTGTTTATTTTTAAGAATACTGGTACATCTTTTGTCAGTAAAATACAACTTTGGGGATTAAAAAATACAGTTTTTGAACTCGAAAGGTTGGCAGGTCTGCTTTTTCTTCATCTACTCTGTCTTCCTTAGTTCCTCTGCTTCCTGTTATTCCTGGAGCTCTTAGTCACCTTTGCTAGTGCTTGTCTAAGTTCTTCCAATCTGGTCTCTGGCGTCTTGCTTGGTCTGTTAATGTCAAGACGGCGTGCTCCAATCATTCAAGATGATGAGAAAAGGTTCCTTCCTGGATCCAGCCACATTCGGTCCCTTGTGGAATTGTGAATCATCTTTATATCTGTCTAGAGTTCTGTTGATGTTGCTGCGTGTCAATGTTCATCGTGTCCAGATTGAATTATAACATAATGATGTAGTGCACAGTTAAGATATTACTTAAAGGTGAAAAGGTGAAAAAATACATAAAGATTGACTGTTGACAAGAACATGTAGCTTGGGATACTAAGTTATGAAACTTGAGATCGTACTCTTAAGTTTGGAAATGCATGATAGAAGAAATTAAACCATCTCAAAAGAGGTTGACTAAAAAAGTGATATGTATCTAAAGTCTTGTGGTGTGAGTCCAGTCACAGTCTCTGGGTGTTGAATGTCTTGGTCCTGGTCTTGGTCTTGGTTTTGACCCTGAGACCTAAAGCTTAATGAATGAAGTAAATCCTGGCTACAACACTGCTTCACAACAGTCTCCAGGACAACAACATTAGAAGCATACATGGTGTTACTGAAAAGCTAATGTCTTCTTACTCATTACCTTTGAATCTAGCATTGGTGTTTCTTTCTCTTCCTCGACTTAGTCATTTCGGGGGTTCAGTGATGCCCCTTGCTGGCAGCCTCTTTGGCTGGGGAAGGAAGTGAAGTAATTGTTTTTAACGTCAGTTGGTGGAAGTAGGCGAGGCAAATATGTTTCTAAAGGATATTATCCTTCAAGAACTCTGGGATGCCGCATTCTCTGTCGTTGACTGTTAAGTATGATCATTCCTGATAGGAATTAAAGATTAATTGAGGTCCTGGTTGACATGGCTGCTTCCCTGAGTTTTCCTTGAGAAGGTTGTAGGAGGAAAATTGAACAAAAATGGACAGATGTGTATATTATGCATCATATTTAGGTCAGTCTGCTATCATAATCTATGTAGTCGGTCCAGATAATGAAGATGTATGTTATGTTTATTAAGTTAGGACTGGCTATAGATAAAAATGGCACCAAATTATAAGAAGAAGATCTATGATTGAAGAAGCTCTGAAGAATACTTATTTCTTAGAATGATGCCTCTAGAGTTGATGTGAGTGGGACGTTGGGAGCTAGATTGTTGCCACCTGTTTAACATATTTTTTAAATTCAAATCTGATGAATGGGAGAAGGCAGGGGGAAATAGAATTTCTTGCCGTATCGGTCACAGGAAGTGTGGCTGTGTGTCATTTTTCAAAGCCATGTTGATGATAAAAAAGGGGAGAAGATGCACTTTTTGCCTTCTGAAGTCGATATCTTCTGACCATTACACAGTTGTAATACAGGCTACAGGTACATGTATTTGTTTGAAAATTTTCTTCTTTCTGTTCTGTATATAGATGCAGAAGGAGGTACAACAATATTTAAAATGACCATACATATATCTGTTTCATACTTTCTTTTCTAAATATGGTGGGGGGGGGGGG
>BEXV01000274.1:8787-20053 GCA_003118195.1 Hemicentrotus pulcherrimus | reverse complement strand
TGTGTGCAGATCAGTACACCCATTAATGGTATTTCCATTTATAGTCTGGTGTCAGCGTACTATTGTGACCTTCTGCACATGGAAACTGATGACCCACTCCCTTTAAATCTTATACCTTAGTCACACCTTGCCTGTTCACAGACAGAAGGTCGTTCAGTCTGTGTTAACGGGATGCCCTTCTGGCTCTAACCAGATGATATATTCTTCTTGCATTCTAAACTATTGAAATTTCAAAAGAGTATGCTGAAGGTGGCAACAATGAATACAATATGCGTAAACCTGAAAATGTACAAAAAACAGAATCCCCTAAAGCTAAAGACCAGTTTTGGAAACGCCCCCCTCTCAAAAATGAAATGGAAGCTCTTATTACCAATCATGTGAAAGAATATGTTTTGACTAATATGTGATGATACAAATTTTGCCTGAGAAACCAACTACTACTTGATATATTTGGTAAATTGTCTATCTATCTATCCCGACTGGATAGATATAGGGTAGGCCCATATACATCTTTCTGTGTACAGTGCTTGTAACTTTATCAAGACTGGGCCGAATTTCTTATCATTTTGATGATTCCAGAACCTTGCAGTACACACCAATACTTATATGCTAGATGATCAGCCTTTTCTGATCGATTCCACAACATTTCTTTCACAATGCAATTGCATGACCAGAACTGGTCTATACCTTTAAGAAGAACTTCCTAAGTTTTAACATGTAAAATAAGCCAGCACAGCTAATCCCTAAAAATTGGTATTTGTTTGAATACATAAATAAGAATGTTTAATATATCATTGGTCATCTGTACAAATATATAATGGACAATATTATAAGCTAATCATAGGTAGAATGATCGACCTGGTACCTCTCAGCTTCCCTTTGCTGCTTCCTTCGCCGCCATCGCTTTCTTCAGTTGTTGTGTCCTCTGTTTGTCAATGATCTCCATTTCTCTGATTTTCTGTAAAAATCAAGAGTAAGTTATGAATTATAAATATTACAGCTGGAACATTTGAACGGTTTGCATCAAAAAGCTTTGATAAAAAGACTTGCTAAATTCACTGTGTGGCATGTGCTTTATTTCTACCGATTCACATGACCAAGGAGTGTTAGCACTTTTTATTTCACATTATTAGATTAATTTATAGTTGTAATTTTCAATAATGTTTTTCATATTCTAATACCAAAGATGTTCAGTAACGCTACATCATCCTCAACTTCATTATCACTATTAGTGCCATCATTATATCACCATCATAATCATGACTATCATCATCATCACTCTCATCATCTTTCTCATGCATCATCATCATTATCATCACCATCATCATCATCATCACTATCATCATCACTATCATCATCACCATTGACATCACTATCATCATCATCATTACCACACTCATCACCACCACCCCACCACCATCATCATCATCATCATCATCATCATCATCACCATCATCACCATCATCACCATCATCATCATCATCACCATCATCATCATCATCATCATCATCACCATCATCATCATCACCATCATCACCATCATCACCATCATCATCTTAATCATCATCATCATCATCATCATCATCTTAATCATCATCATCATCGCCCCCACCATCATCACCATCATCATAATCACCACTATCACCACTGCCTCATAGCACATACCATAGATATCTCAGTTCCGATGATGGCTTTGTATTGCCTCTCCTTGCCCATCTTCTTCATGTCCTCAAGAAACTCCACCCTCTCTTGAATCTCGGCTTCCACTGAAATTGGTAGAAATTCAGAAAATAAATACAAGTACACAAAAGGTTAGTCCTGTAATCAAAACCTAGTTCAGGGCATTGACGTATGCAATACAGTAACAAATCACTGTGAAAAATATTACATAACTGGTATTCAATTGTCCACATACATGTACATGCCTGAAAATGAGGAAAATATATGAACACAGGTATTGAAGAGATTAGCATACAGGTAGGCTCTACATACATGTATCTTTTGTCTTTTCAATTGGAAAATTATGTAAAAACAAAGCCACGGATAGAGTAGTCCATATCATCTCTGATAATGGAAATCCATGATATAATTGAATTGTATATACCATACATACTTTTATGGTTCATATCATAGAATTTTCAAACCACGATCTCCATCCCCCCCCCAAAAAAAAATGCAAAGAATTTGGAGAAAATTTTGCTGGAGTCTTTTTTTAAGTAATGACTCTTTCGCTTTCTTTTTCTTGTATGTATCTTGTTGTATTTTATGTTGCTCGTGAAATAAAATAAAATGAATGAATGAATGAATGAAAAGAAAGTTGAATTCTGAGAAAGATGGACAATTATTCATGAGCTCTTTCATTCTTATTACTGTATGTTGGTGTGGAAGAGTATCATGGAAGAAATGTCCCCTAAATAGGAAGGCTTTTCAAATGCCCTCATCTTCAAAATGGGACAAGTAACAGCAAAAGCCTATACTGTTCTGGACCACAATCTCATGTCACATTTTCTGTAGTCCCGTATACATTTTTTTTTTTGTGTACAGTAAATGTGACTTTTAGCAAGACATTTTCATATCATTTTGATGACTCCCCAACCTCCCAGTATGACACCAATTCTTATCATGCAGAGATGCCAACCAGTACGACTTCATTGTATTTAGTAGGATAAGACAAGTGAATGACGATAACATGATATTGCCGCTTGCAATACAATTTTTCATCTTTAAAAAAAATAAAATATATATACCGGTATATATATATAAACCGTGAAATCGCATAGAAACATGTACAAGTAAACCCCCCAAACCCAAACAATAACGTTGAACAACGAGCCTACATGGGCGGGGAATATGCAGTGTTGGTAGCTTTACAATGTTAATGAAAGAGCAAACGTTTCAATTGCCTGTTCTTACCAGTAAAACCTTTTTCTGATATTTCACTGGCCCGGAGTCAACGGGCCAGTGGTAGTGTCAAGTTTTCTTGAAAATCTGATTTTTTAGGGTATTCAGTCTGTTTTTTTGTGTCAACAGGTTGGCATCTCTGTTATGTGCTACATAAACAACCTTTTCCAATCACTGGCACACAGTTTCTTTCTTTCACCAAGCTATACTCACAGTCTGCGAATCTATCAATCATTGGTTCAGGTTCAGGGGTTTTCAGGACCTCTCGTTTACGCTCTTCAGAGATAGGAGGGATGTCTTCACCGTATGCCATGTAGTTCTGCAATCTCTCTTTCTCCTTTTCTAATGACTCTGCACACAAAAAAATAAATATGTTTAACTAGGTAATTAAATACAGCTGTCTACAATAACCATATATGCAAATAAGCCATGCACATTATCGATGATGTAGGCTTGTGTATCATTCAAAGAAAATGGATTATACATACCGGTATAAACATACCGGTTTAAGAAAACTTGTATACTTTTGATCTACAACAAATGTCATATTATTTTGTGATGCATTCATGTAAATTTGCATTCTTCTATGCAATCTTTCTCAATAATATTATTCATGAGAATGTGTGGTTTTCTATTAAGCACCAAGCCTAAAGAAAAATGTGTCAGTGCAATTATATCAAAAAATGGAAATCAATTCTATTATACAAAATGAAATTGAATGATTTTAATTTCTGCATATCAGAAATTATATAAACTTGACATAATTTAATCATTTACTCATGCAAGCCTTTCTATTCACAATATAATCATTGGAAGAACTGCTTGGAATCATGGTTTTGGTAAATAAATATCAAAAGGAGATATCATTCATGATAATGGTAGTCCATCATCAATTTGTCATTGAATATTATTAAAGGTCATATCAAATTTCATGTGGTTCATTACATTATATATGGTCTGTTCAGAGCCAGAAGGGCGTTGACCCTGTATTAAAGCATAGGAGTTCACATCCTCCTGGCTTCAAACAGACGATATGCCCTATTAACATATTCCTTGTCTACTTTCGCAGACCATACAGGGTGTCCCAACTTACTTGTTACTCCACCACCCGTGTACATTTCTCTCTCATAGGCCCCGGAGTCCTCTATATCTTCCTTGGTGCGTACGCCCTTGCCGTATCCCTTTGGATTCACACGGACGCTGGGCTTCTGAGGAAGAAGAGGCTGCACTGGTCTGGCACTGGTTGTTGGGTTACATGCTAATGGGAGGGCAGCTCCATCTGAAAATGTATAATTCCAATTCAATTTGGCTTAGGATTAAATTACAAATATCTTGATTTAAAAAAAAAATAATTTGCTATTATTTTGTGCTACACTGACATCATGCATTTTGTCAGGATTTGTAATGATACGTGGTAACTTTCTGAATTTGTTTTTCTTGCTAATAAACCACTGACACTAACAGTGTTGGAATTATTTGAACCAGAATGGCGAATAATGACCCACAAAAAAGAAAGATCTTGTTTGTCCACTTTTATGCACATGGCAATTTAATGAGTGTTCGTCATCTACATGTACATGTATAGCACAATTGGATGCAGCGGAATTAGTTACCAGTTTTCTTTTAAATGATTTTTGTCTGCTGCAAATAAAAAGATCACGGTGTAGACTTACCTTTCATTGTTTTCTGCAGTTGTCTTGACTGGAAATTGTTCAGTTTTGATTCTTTCATCATTACTATGGCAAAAAGAAGAACAAGATATGGGATATGTTTGTTAAGGAGAGGACTCTCGAGTAAATGACATATAAATCTCACCATTGGGACTTTTTTGTGTGTTTGTTCCTATTGCAAACACCAAAATAATCGGCCGCCAATTTTTTTTGTTCCCATAGCAAATCATGATGAAAGATGGTGGCAATAGGAATTTTGGTCAAGTTATCTCAGAGATTCAAGCATTTGACCACTAGTGCTTTGACCATATACACACACTGAATATGGAGTGGCACTTCGCCAGGATTGATGTCTTTTGATGACAGGTTTTTTTTTTTCCATTTTTCAAAGTATGTTTTTGAACAAAAGTGAGCCGTTTATTGATTGTAGCCCTAGACTCTTTTTGACTGCTATTTGATTGTAGACTCTATTTGACTGCTATTTAGGTGTCGTAAGTTGTCAATAATATGTTGATTTTTAGTGATTACTGGCAAGTTTTTTACAGTGGTGTTTAAGAGTTCTGAGAAACAATAGAAGGTGTCTTAATAGACTCTTAATTTAATTTATTATACATAGAGTATAGAAAAATAATGCCGGTGACAGTGGTTTATATAATATGCATGATTTACATCATCGCTTGAAATAGCCTCATACCAAGATCTATGGAATAATACATGCAGTCACGCTTTACGAGATGTGAGAGTGTCTACTTTATTTTGAGTATACAGTAACTTAAGTTAAGTTAAGTTTGGGCAATTTTTCTTCTTCTGAATCTGATTCAACGAAAAACATGCATCAAATTAGCACTAGAGTAGTGGCTCTTGTCTGCGGCTGATCCGCTGGAACATCCGATTTTATCTTTATGCAAATACTCACAGAATACTTAAATACCCTCAATGTAGAGTCCATATACTTTCTCACTGAATAGAAGGCACAAATAACCTAACTGACCCACTGCGTGGTCAGCATTGTCCACTTTTGAAATGCATTTGAGTGGCCCCGAGTGCGGCCATGCATTTCCCGGCGGGCAGCATGGCTGGCACGTGTTGCGTCACAAAGCTTTATGTGCAACATATCACAATCAAAGCATGTACCAAATTACTACGGGTAAGCCAAATTCTCATGTTAATCTGTTGTTATGGTAAATTTGTCAAGTTTTAAACAATTTCACCTTTTCCTCGAATGGATCTTCCCAACTAGAGAGGAACGGGGGTACCAACTTCTAGAAACTAGCGGGTCATAGCGGGTACACACATCAGCACACACGCCATCGTACACAAGCCTGCATGCTATGTGTGTATTGACACCCCCGCCCGCACACGGGGCAGGCCAGGCATGCAATTACGACATCAGTAATCGGCCACCCCATGCAACTAGACCTGCGGTGGCACGATCGAAATTTCTGCGACCACAGCCATCATACTTCCACGAAACAACATCAAATTTCACCTCCAATCGGACAAATAGAGCTGCAATATTGCTCTAGGCATGACTCGATCTCTCAACTTAAAAGTTAGCACCTGCTGGAATTTTCATCACCGACTGGTGGATACTCCGTACCGATAGGAGCATCTGCTACGGACATTTTCAGCAAAGCAGAACCTACCGGGGAAGCCACGGTAGGTATTGTTCAATCGCATATTATTGATTTGCATTTATTTTTTCTGAATTTTAGGAAAAATACCTTTTCTCAGCCAGTTTTATTCTAGAGTCTCATAAATACTTGTTATATAATTGACTTGATATCAAAAATATAATTTGAAAGAAGAAATTAGAGAGGGAATAATAATACACATAGGCCCCCAAAGGTATGGTATCCTAAGAAAAGACTATGGATCGACTACGGACAACGGTGTGTAACATTCTTATCTCTTTTATTTATATGTTATAGTTTAATGATTTGTGATTTAATGTTTATATTCTTTTTTTTTAAATTTCTGTATAATTTGTATTATCACTTCTTAACATTTGCATTTCGCATCCCGGAGAATTACGTTTGAGCAGGTCTATATTTTTCTCAAAATGATAGTGAAACTAATCATACATTTCGCAGCCAATAAAAAAGCAACAAACTGACTTGTAATGGCGCTTTTCAGCAATTAAAAAGATATGACTTGTTCGGAGCAGTGACAACTCGCTTGTCGTGGAAGTTGTCGCTCATCTAGGCAAAGACGGCTTTGTGAAACACTTAGCTGACAAGTTGCGTGACAGTGGCGAGATGTCGTTGATCTTGTAGTTACGACGGTTTTGAGAAACGGCCCCCAGGTCGCCTACCGGGCCATGCCGCAAACCAGAGCCTCTAGCTGGGGCCTAGATCTAGACATCTAGACTAGCGCGCATGAACTATTCATCAAAGGGTTTTCAATATAGATCTAGTCCATCATGTGTCTGTAAACAGGTAAATATTTACGAAATATTACATGTGAACTTCTTCATAACCGTTTAAAGTTCGAAACTGAGTCACGTCTTTCGGATGGGGACGTTAAAAGTCGGTCCCCAGATGTAAATAATCATATCTGATTGATACATGTCTGAAAAAATCCAAATAGTCTACACACACACACTGACACACACAACTGTTCAGATTATTAAACCTGTCCGCTTCGATCCGGACACACAACGTGTGGGATCTGCACTAACATCATTCACAATGAGTGGGGTCTGCTGCCTGGCCAATAAAGTTATCTTCTATTCTAAAAAAAATCTACCGAGGATATTCGACAAGAGATACACCTCACTGTGAATTTACAACAACAAATATTTCCAATTCAATAAGTCATTAATATATTATTAGGAACGTCGTTTGCATTTCATTTCGCAACTGAAATGGAAAAATCGCTTGGCATTTCCATGACAACTTGTTTGGGGCATTGCGTTCAGTTTTGCTAGTTTTGGTGCGTTGCCGTTAGAAAAAAATATCACTATAATTTTTGAGACTCTTCACTCACATTAACGTTAAAATTTACCTTTTAATAATTCTTGGGTTTCTTTAGAATACGATGGTGTTTGTGTATCCCACATTCCGAAAGACTTTTTCGGTTGTTTAGCAGACATGATGACGGCAAATATTTCAGAATTTTCTAGTACAGTCGAGAATGCGATCGAGATGTTTTTGACTCATTAGGGTGTCGACAAAAGGACAAATCGAAAAAGGAATTTTCATAAAAGCGTGTTTTTGTGGGGGGGGGGGGTTGAGGAATTATGAAAGTAAAAATGTATATATGTATTATTATGGTACATCTTGATTTCTATGGGGTACAGCAATGCTATTTCTAGGTAAAAATGCAATATTTAATGCATAAATTATTGAAATCGCAAGCAGGAACTCTGCGATTGAAAGGGAGAAGTATTTTTGTTATTTCTTCTATCCTGCATGTCATGTAATGTAGAATTGACTTGTGGGGATTTTTTTTCTCCTTCAGAGTAGATCATACATGGTGAGGAAAATAACTAAATACTTCATTTCGAACTTGATACCCAACAATTTGTAGCTTTATAATAACTGAAGAGACTCTGAATCAGATCATCTAACACAAACTAATAAAAGTAAGTATTTGCCCTCAGGAGGGGTAAACATTTCAACTTAATGTGATCAATATATATATATATATATATATATATATATATGAAGAGGGTTCTGGTTTTATCTAACTTGGGGGTGGGGGAGCATGACTATTAAATGACTTATTTGAGGAAGATAAAGCCAGTATTTTGATAATCTGTCTACACATAGGTAGGCTATAAAATGGATTTTTTTTTTTCATATTTATTTTGTGTTGTTGGTGGGGGTAAGACTGGGGGGGGGCATATTTTTTATTTTGGGTCGAACATCTAGCAGGAGGGGGAATTGCCCCCCCCCCCCTTGCCACGTATTCACTCAAATACGCTAGTGATTTGATGTTCCCTTCCTTCAACAGTGAATTTGTGAGAATTAGGTGTGGGCCTTTGAATGCCCAAGTCACTCTTTATCTGTCTCTGACTCTGTGTGTGTGTGTGTGTGTGTGTGTGTGTGTGTGTGTGTGTGTGTGTGTGTCTCTCTCTCTCTCTGTCTCTCTCTCTCTCTCTGATTTTTTTCTTTTCTCTTTATATCTCTCTAAATCTCTCTGTTTTCATATTTCCAAAATTGTATGCTTTTGTCTCTTTCTTATGAAAGTCATTTGGACTAATATATACTTCTCAAGGAATTCCTCAACTGAGGCAGGACCCCTATATTTAAAACATTGTAATTTTCAGTCTGTCATTTTCAGGTTGTCGTCCTACCGATATTTCTCTGAAATGGTGATAAACTAGAGTACAGTAGTCTGTTAGAGATAGACAAAGAGAGAGAGAGAGAGAGAGAGAGAGAGAGAGAGAGGGAGGGAGAAGGGGAGAGGGGATGTGCTAGATAGGCAAACACGATTTAGGCACGTAGACAAGCATACAATATTGAATGCTAATTTAAATTCAAATTTAGATTTATTGAAATTGAATCCATAATTTTGCATGATCTTAAATTATAATACAAACAAAAGTGTTTAAAAAATAAACAATTATTGCAAATTCTTCAAATATACAAATAATCAAATAATATACAATTACAAAATGAGAGGCTATACTCAGTTAGAGATTATCATCTACGTAGTAGTAAACAATAATGACAAATGAGTGATTAGAACCAGTGAAAGTTAATTTTACAATATTATTCCAGATCATCGTTGAGAATAACATATAGACATACGAACAATCAACACTTGATGAGCACTTTTCATAGGGAAACGGAAAGTTCAAATTTCATGTTTTACGTTTAGTCCTATATTTGGACCTGGAAATACGAAGTCCTAAAACGATATGTTCCGGAGCGAAGCGGCATAGAACTAAGATTTATTTGCATTTTAAACCCGCAGAAATTAATATGTAATGCAATTACCATGCATCTTTGTCATAATCCTTCATGTTATTATGATAAGTTCCTTCCTTATCTCCCCTTTTTAATTTTTCTTTCCCTTGTTTGCGCCCCCTTAAAGTGCCGCCCGGGGGGCGTTATTTTTTCTGCGGCACAGATTGGGATTAGGTGCGTGTTGAGCCTATGGGAAAGTTTAGGCTTTGGGTTAGGGTTAGGGTTAAATCAAGGCCCCTTTAAAAAAACAAAAACCAATCTGTGCCGCAGAAAAAAAATAACGCCGCCCGGGGTACATGCCCCCCGCCCCCATTTCCCTCCAAGATACAACACTGGTGTCTCTCTTGGCAGTCGGCACTAAAGTCCTCTGGCAAGGCATTAATCCATAAGTGCTACCCTTTACCTAGATGTAAATGGGTACCTGGCAATTTTGGGGGAAATAATTATTACAGGGCCCTCATTAAGAACATCATTGAGGCTGATGAGGCTTCCATGGGTAAAGAAAGTTATTATTATTATTATTTTTATTATTATTATCATTATTATATATTGTTATCATATTTTGTAATCATTATTTTGAGGATGTCTGTATGCTTTAAATAAACAGATGCCAACTCAATTTCTTTTTAAAGATTTCTATAATATTTCAATTTATACACATTTTACTCAGAAAGTATAGTATGAAGAAATCTACAACGTATTCGTATTGAGTCATAAGTCACTCCACATCTAATAAAGATTACTTTTAAATCACCTCATGGAAAATCCCCCTATTTATTTTCGGTGACGTTTATTGTGTAAAACAAAAAAACAGAAAGCAAGAATAAATGAAATGTTTTCATTGCACACTTGCAAATAAATACGGAGATAATCAATGGGATACAAAAATATCTAAATAAATAGGTAGAAAATACAAACAATAATATAAACAAAAAATACTTACACAAAATCCACTCTACTGGTATTTCAATATGTCATTATATTTCTTGTAGAAAGAAGACTCAGAATGTGTAATGGGTAACATATAAGAATCACAGGATTAATATGCGGTATTCTAGACTAATGCTAATGAAACTACCAAGAATAGATTTATTGCAAAGTCTTTGACATCGTTTTAAACAATAAGAAACAAAAACAAGTTGAGAAATATCTGGCAATAACAATAATTATCCAATCTAGGTGTTCAAAATATTATAGTAACATCTCAGTATTGTCTTTGCACCGGCCGAAAATCCCCCAAATGTCTGTTTTTACTCGCCGTACGGGCCCCGGAGTGTATATGTGAAAGCCCCATAAGAACATACGTTCACTGGATGCCCAATCTCCTAATATCTTACAACTAAAGACAAGTATGGGCATCATCAAATAATTAAGTACCTGTGCATTTTAGTTCATGCACAGTATGTAAAGAACACACCTGTTGATTATACTTTTATCAGCTGCTGGAGACGAACAAAACCTATACAAATTTAACCATTATCCTTCTTATTGTTGGCGCTTGTCAAGTGCATCAAATAAGACCCTTCCAGTGTTGCTTTTATGACAAACTGCTCTTATGAAGGCCCGGCGCACACTATCTGTTCGAGTGGAGTGAGTTTGAATTTATTACCAAATCACTAAAGTCGGACGTACAATTTGCAAGTAATCGTTAAGCGTCTGACATACTTTTTGGAAGTAAGCGTCCAGTGGCGGATCCACTAACCCCCCCCCCCCGTGAGAAAAAAAAAATCATTTAAATCACGTGATTTTTAACTTTTGGGGGGTTTGCCCCCCCCCCCC
>BEXV01000273.1:243688-258359 GCA_003118195.1 Hemicentrotus pulcherrimus | reverse complement strand
ATTACATGCTATGGATTCACATGATTTCACAAAATATAGGCTATAGAATAGTCATTATAGTGGAACGATTTTTATGGCAAAATATGCTCTGTTTTGTGTAGATTCATCCATCCAAATCAGCCAATGGCAGGAAGACTATTCAATCTGACACGTCAAACTTGTTGGAACTGCTTCCATTGTAAACATGCACAAACAGCCAACAACAGGCATTATATCAAAGAAGTTTTTATATTGTGCTCTTTAGAAATTCGTTCCAGAGTTGTACAGCTTGTTGACCGAAGTGTTCTCAGGGATACAGACAAATGAACAAGAGCAAATTCTCACCTTTCAAATTCTTAATAATAAGCGCAATATACATATTGTAGGCATCATGAACTGAAAAAGTGCATTGGTGAATGAAAATTTTGATATGCTTATTGAATCTGCAATCATATATTTTCCTGATGGTGGACAGATATTTTTATGAAATAGAAACTACATGTAGGAGAAACATGTTCACTAGTATGACTCATCACTGCTCTTTTCTGAAGTACATGTTTGGAAGTTGCCAACTTTTCTTGTTCCCCCTTCGGAAGACTATGCCATATAGAGAAAGATACATGTACATGTACATGTATATGTGAGATCTGTATATGGTAATGTGTCTTGTCATTCTTGTGGCATGGTTGGCACCTTTGGACTAATTTATCTTCAATACTCAAAGACAATATTATTTGCACAGCATATTATTCTGAACTTTAGGCAAATTAGATAAGGAACTTGTGAAATGCCTTTATAACCATTTTATTACTGATTAAAGGAGCACTTTTTTCTAACTGAGGGAGCAGTACGTGTACAATTTTAGACCTGGCGTAATAGCATGAGGAGTGGAGATGAAGCACAAACAGTAGAAATCACAGGGAGAAGAGAATTGGTCGCTGAATGCCAGACCTCGTACCCCGCTGTGAGAGTATTATGACTGAAGCAATAGGTCAATGGCGATATCGGATCATTTCACTAGGTGTGGCTTTGTTTTTAGTTGGTCCACATTCGCTCTCAGTAAACCTTCCTGCAGCATAGACTTCAAAACTTGTTAACTTCGACATGTTAGTTGGTAACAAGAAACACACCACGTACATGTCAAGTCTCCAGAGGAGGTGAAAGCACTTAATTGAATATCTGAGGAAGACGTGATCGGATTGATTATTTAACTTTTCCCATCTTAGAAGGGCATTTACTGATTACTTTTACACAGTTACAGTAATGTCCTTCTGGTCCAGAACGAATGTTATTTTCTTCATCAATAGCGTGATCGTAATTTGAGTTCTCTATTTAACTGATATCCAGTTTAAGAGATATATGTTGTTGATAAAAAGTAACATTGCCTCTCAGTAGATTCTTGGGTTTTAACCAGACACAGTTGTTTTGTAATAGCTGAAGATCTTGGTGTTGTTGTTTCCTAGTTCTTTAGTCATGTGTCATAACTCATAATGAGCCAACCCCTTATGGAGACGATCATTAAGATGCTATCTTGTTTACTTTACACTGACCTACTAGCTAATTAAACTGATCAAGAATAGTTTGAGACAGAGTCAACAAGACCCTGTAGAGATGTAATATTGGTACACAAGGGTGTGGTAAAACTCACTTTATATGCTCGTACATGCTAGTGTTATGCCTATGCTGTGCAAGGATGTTCAGGAAGTGTTAAACGGTTACATGTAAAATTTAGACTTTCACAAATTTTGAATAATTTAGTAAATGAAGGATAGAAAAAAAAACATATTTTTTCCTGTTCACTGCAACTTGTGACTTTGAGTTGCTTCTAAATGTGTAACACATAATTTTGTTTATTAAACCCAACATGGTTTATTATTTGCTTGCTATACTTCCTGTCTATCAATATGTGCTACGTTAATATCTCCTGTAGATAACTGTAGATAGAGTCAATCCAAATACAGGCAATATGTTGGTATACAAGATGTAGGCCTATACTCATCTATGTTCTGTAGACATTGTTGAATTATTTACACGTAAGGATACTGCATGCACCTGTTCATGTTTGTACACCTTGTGAGATCATGGACCCACATTCAAACGATTAAACTACACTAGTGTAATATCATTAGTACATGTATAAGTATGTAGAGCAGAAAACTATTAAATTGTGAAATGTTCTAAAGAAGGTCACTCCAGCTAATAATGTATGCATACCACTGACCAGGGGTGATAAAACATCTTTAGAATATCAGTCTATTGTTGTCCCAGAGGCTATTGATTCTGCTATTGAGGTGTTTCAGCCGAGCTGAATAGAACTGAAAATAGATTCATATTGGCTATCAAACCTGACTTCAGTGCAATAGACCACACAGTCAATCGTACTGTATATGATAGCATTTACTTTCTGGATTCTCTACATTTTCTCCTTCCGATGGTTATGCCGTATTCTAAGCATGTTAAAGTGACACATTTCATGCTTTTGAGCTCCTTATGTTTAAAAATAAGAGAGATCTGTCACCTTAAATTCCATATGTACTTTGCCTTGTGTGGTATGTAAAAGTGTAAATGTATATTCCAAATTCAAATTTATCTAAATTCATTTAATTTGAAGGGACAACAAAGGACACACATGGTGGAAGTCAACTTTGAGTCACGTGTAACTGCTACGCCGGCATACACACCTGTAGAGGCATTTACTTAAAATAATTTCCCCTTATGTACAGTATGCTCTCTAATTCTAAAAGTAAAACCATTAAAATGTCTCATACTCAAGGAGTATAATATTGTCGTTATAGATTATGTTATTTCACCTATCAATATTCAAATTATAATTGATTGTTTGGTGATTGGTCCTCTTTTCAAAGATTTCTAAAAATCAAATTTTGTTGCCTTTCGTATTACTGAAATTGAAAAGATACATTAACAGGTCATTTGATTTATATTGCTCATAATCTGATTTCATGGTAACGTGCACATATGAACTGCAAGTGTTGCTCTTTAAATGAGCCATGAATAAACTTATGATTATACACTCCTCTAAACAACAGAAGAGGAAAGTTCAAGGCGATCTTGCAATCTTGGCATTCTTGCATGGACAGAAGTTCAAGGTAGAGTATCTTCTGAATTATATGGAGATACAGTACATTTGATACAAGTTCAGGTCCAGGATCGTTGAAAAAAGGGCAAAATGAACCATATCAAATGCACAAGAACGCGATTGCTGTCTACAGAATGATATTTGCTTACGAGTGTGTACATGTATCACCTGCATTCCAGGTCTTTCAAATTTTGAGAAACCAATTATTCTCATGACCTCTTCATTTGTTTGTGTTAGGAGCATCGTATTGATTGATCTTGTAGTTTACCATCTACTCCTTTGCCCTTATTGGTTGGCCTTCAAGCCCTGAATTACTTGTTAACCACCATATTTCCTCTCCTACCACAGCATGTATTGTTGCTTATTCAATTCTGGATGATAGACTTATAGGCAATTTGTGATATGAGTTACTTGCACTTGAGTTGTCCCATTCATACCAGCTTTGGCAGTGGTTTTGATCGGGGAGTAAAACAGTTTGTGAGCTTGTTAGGAAGGTGTGTCGTATTGTCCACCATTGAATCCTTGCATTGGGCTCCTCTTTAATGGGGTTTCTGGACAGTACACACGTACAAAAAAGACATTGTGCTAATAACGGTACCAGGGGGTATACTCTACTGAACATTATTGGGTGTGTTAGAATTGTAGGAATATCACACTTACATAATTTGTTACTCCAACAAATGTTGTGATATGTATAGCTTTAAAACGTAAGTACATTTGGAATTATGGATACATGATACTGTATACCAGTATAATGTATTTATGCATCACATCATTAATGCAAGTTTGATGGATGATACACCGTATTGCAGTTCAGTCTGAAATTCTTATGTACCATACTTCACAGTGAAAAGCCATAGTGCAGAAGAGGTGCATGTTAAAAAAAATTAGCTGCTAGCTTTGAAGATTGAAGATATTCATGTCCAAAGATTCTTCAAGTCTCTGGATATTGTCAGTCACATGTGATCATTACCTGTAAATGGTCTCATTTTCATTCATCTGAAAGTCACGTAGGAAGCTTGAGAGATGTAGGAGATCAGGATTGTGGATGCCATTCAACCAATGACTCCATTGTGCAATGTGTATTGATTATGTTAATACAGGTATACAATTTTGAGACGTGATTGATATGCATTTCCAGGCAACTCTCTCCATTAGACCTCAGCAGGACGTGCATAAAACAAGCACTACAATGAATCTGGTCCTCTGGAAATTATGGTCCCTTTCACTAAATCTTGCCCTTGTAATTGAGTCAAAAATCTACTTTGCTTTTTTTGTTTGTCTTTTCTCATCAAGACTGCTCTTATCACACTTCACAAGAGAAGTTTCGTGTTCGAGCTGATGAAGACGCGATTTTTAACTTAGGGCTTATTTCCCAAATCAGAAATAGAGGGCTATTTGGCAATCATCGAGCTGATGAACACATACCTAGTGTAAACGCAGTGTTCAATGTACCTGCCATACACAGATCGTTGGGATAGGCTGCAGCACAGCCCTGTTAAGATTACAAATAGCATAAAAAGAGGACTGAAGTTCTCCTAGTTCTAAGCTTCATATTTTCACCAAATATCCCTCCCAAAATCTATGTGCTTAATGATTTTATAAAGTCAGACTTGTAGTAATTCTATCATTGTAACCAATATTAATGAGCAAGTTCAAATGTTGTACCCTGGAGTCTGGAGCGTGAGTAACCAAGACGGACCAAAATACGAGCGACACTTGTTCATAGAATAGAATGAAATGTAATACAAAGGAATGCTTGAAAGGCTGCTACCTCCGTTTGTGAACTTCAACCCTGCATTGTCTACAGAAGCCAAAACATTTTTGAATAATAGAGGATAAATACCAGCTACATGTAGAGTACATGTAACTTAATTGTCAACATTTAGTGGAGCACGTACATTCAAGCCATGAAAGCCATCACATCATGAATGCATGCTTTACAATTGTAGAAAAATATATAGGCTCAAATTACCTTTTTCAAATCGAAACTGGCAAACATTGAAGTTTTATGTTTCGATAACTGATACGAGTGGAGGATTGTTTGAAAATATAAACTTTTAATTTGATTTGAAGAAATCATTGTTATTCACCAAAGCTTGTAATGGCATATTGTATTTATTAAATCTTTACTTGAAATTGCAATTAGATAAAGTTAATTCCACCTTTTTAATATGAATAAATGTATAATTTCATTATGAAAATTTGCATAAATAAGCTAGGATAAACATCAGGACAGTTTGTTTTTGTTTTTCCATATAGAAAAGGGCATGAAGAGAATCAACATTTAGTTGAATCACAGTAATAGGTATAGTCGTGTTAGAAACAGTTTGATATTAGACATTTAGTTGTATCTGTTTAAGTTTAAAGTTGTACATGTAGATTTGTATTTCCTGTATTGTTGTGTACATTGTATTAGAGTTATTCCACCTTCATGCTCTTTGTAACCCTTTATTCAAGAAAATGCAGCCACAAAAGGTTCGAAACAGATAAATTTACCTTGGAATGTTATTACATTATTTCACACTGAAGCTACTTTTATAATTTTCAACCCACATTTAACAAGGTGCAAATAGAACAACAACAAAAAATTGAGATAAGATTTAAGCACATAATTGTAAATGTATCCTAAAGAAAGACGGAAGAAAAGTCTCTATCTCTATTAAAAGCAATGGCCACGTACCTGTGTCAATGATTAACTAGAAAGGAATGCAGGTTATCTCATTTATTTTTTATGACTAGCATACATACATTGTGTTTCTTTGATGGGTATCATTTAAAGACAAGTCAATTGCCACATCCTAAAGAGCAAGTGATGTCAAGTTTTGCATAAGTTTGCAATGTTTTGTTGACTTATTTCATCTTCCGAGAGCTACATGTACAGGGTACAAAGTCTTGATAGATTATGATAAAAAGATATGAGAAAAAGTCATATATAGAATCGAACTTGGTCATACGTATACTTTTAAATACGCGTTCATAGTATTTTAGGTTTCATTTACATAGAATCAGGAACAGCATTTTGGTCAAAACCAAAACTGTTGTTAGTCATGATGGATAGCATGAAACATCCTTTTGTAATGATCCTTTTTCATTTTCTGTCTCATTCAGTACTGGTTCCAAAGCAGTGCTTGGGATTTTCTTTTGAATTTGTCAGATAATGCTCTAAACACATCCTGTTATACTGATCCTTTTTCATTTTCTTTCTCATTCAGTACATGTACGTGCCAGAGCCATGCTTGCGATTTTCTTTTTTATGTGTCAGATTTTTCTTTTGTTAATGAGGTCACATGAATAGTTCCTTTTGTTTGTAATAGTGTTCAGGACCCAGATCCATCAACTGAAGATTTCAATAACTGGGATATGCTTCAATTCACTCTTTTTGATGATATGGTGCGATATCATGTTTACTATTTTCAAGCTAGCTATAGTCTTGTTTCTTAAATGAGTCAGTTTTACTTCCTTCCAGCAAACTATCTGTCCCTTCTCACTGCATACATCACAGGAGAGACTAATTGTTTTCCATATAAAGCCAGGTCAGGAATTTTTCTTTTAGATGAGGTTATTCACACAATGTTTTTTTTCCTTCAGAAAAACTTGTAGACAGTAGACATACTACTACTAGACATGTGTTTTTAACACTATTTGTTTATTTCTATTAATTGACAATGCATTATAGTGATTTTAGTAGACTGGAGGTAATTCAAAAACATACGTGTAGGTGCAGCGTGCTTTTCCCAGAAGCTATCGTGGCAATGTCAAAACGGGTTCGATTAAATTTTGACTTGACCTCAGTATTTTTAGGTATTTACAGTTTAATACAATATAAATAACCTATAACCTACAATTTGGACAAGTTTTCTTAAAATATCTAAACACCATTGCATCAATATCCCATAAATATTATAATTATGGCTGTACATGTTGGAATGTATACAATATGATTTTATGAAATTTAAAAACTTTGAAACATCAAGATTTTTGAGGCATGATTCTATTTTTGAGCTAACAAGTTATGTANGTATTTTTTCAACTTACCATATATTTGAATTTTGAATTTGCCTTTTTTTTTCTTTTGCCAGTTTTTGTATAGATTTTTGTTTCAAATTTTTATAGCAGGTTTTGTAGAAGAAATAAACATTGAAATCTTTTAAACTAGCCCAGCAATATATTTGATATATTTTTAAAGATCTTTTTACTTCTGAACCTCAGCATTGAGTCACTGATTTGTGGACGATGCCGGCCAAACTAGTCAATGTTATTCACATCTATATGTATTTCAAAAGAGAAATTGTGAGTCTAACATGTTCATATGTTTGATGAGAAAAAATGAGACAGGGCTACTCCCAACAAATGCTACCAGTATTTAATAGATGAAAGGTAACTTTTACCCCTGTTACACATGCCTCGGCTTTAAAAGCGGGCCGCGGAGGCGGCCTCACGCCTACAATTTGAAGCCTCCTTGAGATCATCAAACCCCTGTTACACATGATCTCGAGCCCGCAATTTTGCGTCTACACATAGGCCGGCCTCACATCGCCTTTTCATGAGCTGCATGCTGGGGCGGACTCCAGGAAGACAGAAAGAGAAAGTGATAGAATGATAAAAACTAAGAATAACATAAGAGAAGGTGATAGAATGAAGAAACAAAGAATAACATAAGGAAAGACAGAAAGAGAAAGTGATAGAATGATAGAAATAAAGAATAACATAAGAGAAGGTGGCAAAGCGCGCCCGATGTATTATGTTGATTATGATGACAGGTCACGTCACTTCCTCTTATAAGCCGGCCCCGAGTCCACTTTGGTGTTACACCTACCGATTGCGGGACTGAGGCCAGCCTCAAACCACCTCCAGAGGTGGACTGAGTCCACCTGACCTCAGTCCGGCTTTTCAAAAAAAGTTGTTGTTACACATACGTCGAGCCGGCTCCGGGGCCGGCCTCAGTCCACTTTCAGAAGTATGTGTAACAGGGGTCATAGCTATTTACAAAAATGCCTAATGATAAATGATAACTAAATGATTTGATATCATGATAACTAATATTAATTTGAATTACATTATATTCAGCCCGAGCAAGCTAACACCATTTTAATTGAACTTTGTAGACTCATATTTTTAAAAGCTGCATTGCATCATGGAATTTTAAAAAGTTTGCTTACTGCATACATGTACATAAATGATGTACTTAAATGTGACCTTAAACAAATTTTACCTTTGCTTTTTTTGTAGTGTGCAAAGGTCCCTCTCTCTCTCTCTCTCTCTCTCTCTCCTACACAAACTCTACTTTGGAGAAATATGTTGTGTTGGCTTGTGATGTTACTGCACGGTTAATATTTAATCTGTGATAAACTTAAGTAAATAGGAGCCTTGTTGAGGTGAGCTAATTGTTAGCTTTTAGAGACTAAGTTCATATCAAGAGGTTCCAAAGTATATCAACTATATTCTGTTTTGATTTGATTTCATAGTACAAATCAAATGAAGAATCATCAATCAAATAGTCAATGTGTACATACGCATACATGCATATCCTACAATAAGGAAGAGTATGACTTAATCATTTTTAATTGTTATGAATCATCAGTTTGTTTTTCATGAATAGGCTTACTTGTTCAGATAATTAAAATCATTCATTAGTAATAAAATAATATGAAAGCAATTTCAAACTTAAATATTTGAGACATGCAAATGTTATTTTATTTCATTTGACTTTTTTTTTATTTTACAAGTAAGGTTTCTATGTTAATGTCGGTTGATCCTCATACATCTGTTTTCACTTCAGTGCATTTATTCTTTTATGTTTTTAGAAATGCAGTAAAGATTTTTAGCTGTGGAGAATACAACTACATATATTTGAGGAAAATTGTTGAAACACATGGCTGTTTATTACACTTTAAAACTATTAAACTGGACATGTAGGCCTTCATTTACTTTGCTTTTTTCCTGCTTGTTGCGTTTTGCCTCCAAGTGATTAAATACATTGCATAATATATTTTCGGTGTAATCTAGCAGCTGATAATTATTGCATGGTCGTTGTAAAGCTACACGTATCCTAGCTTGTACCGATAGGAGCATTCGAGCTCTACAAAAATCCACACCTATTCAAAGCTGAATTCTTCCTCCGAGAGAGGTTTTGTTATGCATATGAGAGCTCAAAATAGCGGCATCATTTGAATCGTTGAGGCTTGGTGTTTACTAAGGTATGCAAAAAAGGACAAACAAATGGCCTGCTTATCAGGCGTGCATGCCTGAGTGAACAAACACTCTGGACCCTCCCCCACGCTGTAAATGGTTGCACCCGATTCAATCCAGTTTGTATAGTGGTCTTTGCTTGCTGAGAGGCCGCCATGATGTGCTTTTCTGTATCAGCCTCTTCTGCGAGCATAACAATAGTGGTATGTGGCGTCCTTTTACTAGGGTGATTTGACTCACGCACCACCCCCATGTAATGATATTGTGAGGGACTGAAAGCTCAAACTCCCACGGCTGACTGTCAGTCGAGTCACTACGCAAGACCAGTCACTGCATTTCTCAACCCTTAATCATATGCTTGCATAAGGCTGTGAAGACTGACTCAGTAAACGGAACTCAGAATATTGGAAATATAACAACAAGTGTGCATTGCAGTGGAAGTGGAGCTGTATTTTAGCTTGGATAGTGATCAGCAGAGGTAGATTGTGAGCTCTTACCTTGTGTTTATATGAGCTTGAGTGCCTCTAGTGTATAAGGGTAAGTTGACCTAGTACTTGTAAAAGGAATAGCTTCAGTTACCTGGTCCTTCTTTTACAATGCTTTAGGGGCTGAGCCTACAGCATTCCTTTCTCAGCAGTACAATAGGCGATTCCTTGGAGATGTAAAGTCTAGTGGTGTAGCTGTTATGTTGGTGATTTGAAGCCTTCATGTATTTACTCTCCATACTGTACCATAGCCTGTATTTGAGATGCTGATTAGAAGACATTTCCTCCACATCCATTGTGAGTAAAAAGAGGAAGCATTTTGAAGTACTTGTATTCCACATAATAGCATATTCTCCATTAATTTCCCTCTCGATGTCAGTTGAATTTGTCATCAAGCGAAAAGTGGGAGGGGCACATTTTGAGATTAAAACTGTGTTGTAATAAATACTTGTTTCTGTTTAATATCTGGTACAGAGTTTTCTCCAGTTTGCACTTGTGTTATTGTACTGACCTAATATAACATTACAAGGGATTATTGGGTAACAATAACATGAAAATGATGTCTATGGGATATATAATTTTGTACTGTACAACAGGGTATTGGCTATTTGAATTACCCTTAGGTTGATTTTTCAAAAGTCTTTGCATCTTGTATAAAAAGACTAGTAGATGAAGATTCTTTATTCTTAGAATGCATCTTACGGGGAATCATGATTTCACATCATTGCAATATAATCTTAACATACAGTATAATCTGGTGAGAGCCAGAACTCATAAGGGCATTAATTCATATCATATTATCAATGTGTTCAAAATTGATACCCCTGTGGCTCTAGATACAGGCAATAAGCATGTATTTATGCTGTATTCATCAATAATGACAATATTCAAATTGTTTTTATTTCTAATTTCATCTCAACCTGTAGCACATTATAGAAAATATAGAAACACAATAACCATATACAGTATCTTACAAAAAAAGTGTTTGAACTTTGAAGGCTCATAATTTGGCCTGAAATTGTCTGTCATTGTGCATGTAATTTGCATGCAGGATCTCTAGCCGAATATTTCAATATCTTAATGTATTTTGATGTGGACTTGCCCATCAGACCGGTGTCCAATGATCTTTCTCCATTTCCACCTCATCCATCATGATCATATCATTGAAAAGAAGTGTTTACTTTCTGTGCAAACACAGAGAGATGTCTGCGGTTTGTCGAGCCAGCAAGCCATCGGTTGTCCCTATTTCAACTTACATGTATGTGTAGCCGTCCCTTGTTACTGAGTGGGCTTCCAGATATATACATGTATGTAGCATCATCAAACATGAGAAATAACAATACTTGTGTAGAAGAAATTGAGTAAGGAAATAACTTGCGTATTATGTGTACCGGTCCGGTAGTGTACTCAGTATTGGATAATACCTCATATTTGCCTTTCTGTAGTATTGAAAAACAAAATCCTCTTGTTGAACTTTTAAATTTAACAAAAAAGATATATTTTATGCTGTTTTGAGTGTCCTGGCATTTTCCATGAGCAAGTACATGTAGATGTATGAGGCTTAGAGGTTTTCTAATGAAAGTGGAATAAAATCATAGATATTACTAGATAAATACATCTCACAATTCTTGAATTATTGAATGTCTTGTGAAGAATAGTTAAAGTTTGTTTTCCCCGTTGCTTCTTAAAAAGTAAATTATCTGTTATAAAGGGCAGTGATATGGTTGGTTTCGTCTCTACTTGAAAGAAGATCTGAATTATGGATTCACAGAAATATTCTTTGTACCATAGTCAGATATTACTGTGCTGCTGTGTGTTGAATCTCTTCTCCAAATTTGCTTATGGCTGATTACTTTAATTTACATCAACAACTTGTCAATTTTAAGATTATGCTACAAAGAGCCCAATAATATCTAGGTCTACAATTACATGCTATGGATTCACATGATTTCACAAAATATAGGCTATAGAATAGTTATTATAGTGGAACGATTTTTATGGCAAAATATGCTCTGTTTTGTGTAGATTCATCCATCCAAATCAGCCAATGGCAGGAAGACTATTCAATCTGACACGTCAAACTTGTTGGAACTGCTTCCATTGTAAACATGCACAAACAGCCAACAACAGGCATTATATCATAGAAGTTTTTATATTGTGCTCTTTAGAAATTCGTTCCAGAGTTGTACAGCTTGTTGACCTAAGTGTTCTCAGGGATACAGACAAATGAACAAGAGCAAATTCTCACCTTTCAAATTCTTAATAATAAGCGCAATATACATATTGTAGGCATCATGAACTGAAAAAGTGCATTGGTGAATGAAAATTTTGATATGCTTATTGAATCTTCAATCATATATTTTCCTGATGGTGGACAGATATTTTTATGAAATAGAAACTACATGTAGGAGAAACATGTTCACTAGTATGACTCATCACTGCTCTTTTCTGAAGTACATGTTTGGAAGTTGCCAACTTTTCTTGTTCCCCCTTCGGAAGACTATGCCATATAGAGAAAGATACATGTACATGTACATGTATATGTGAGATCTGTATATGGTAATGTGTCTTGTCATTCTTGTGGCATGGTTGGCACCTTTGGACTAATTTATCTTCAATACTCAAAGACAATATTATTTGCACAGCATATTATTCTGAACTTTAGGCAAATTAGATAAGGAACTTGTGAAATGCCTTTATAACCATTTTATTACTGATTAAAGGAGCACTTTGTCTAACTGAGGGAGCAGTACGTGTACAATTTTAGACCTGGCGTAATAGCATGAGGAGTGGAGATGAAGCACAAACAGTAGAAATCACAGGGAGAAGAGAATTGGTCGCTGAATGCCAGACCTCGTACCCCGCTGTGAGAGTATTATGACTGAAGCAATAGGTCAATGGCGATATCGGATCATTTCACTAGGTGTGGCTTTGTTTTTAGTTGGTCCACATTCGCTCTCAGTAAACCTTCCTGCAGCATAGACTTCAAAACTTGTTAACTTCGACATGTTAGTTGGTAACAAGAAACACACCACGTACATGTCAAGTCTCCAGAGGAGGTGAAAGCACTTAATTGAATATCTGAGGAAGACGTGATCGGATTGATTATTTAACTTTTCCCATCTTAGAAGGGCATTTACTGATTACTTTTACACAGTTACAGTAATGTCCTTCTGGTCCAGAACGAATGTTATTTTCTTCATCAATAGCGTGATCGTAATTTGAGTTCTCTATTTAACTGATATCCAGTTTAAGAGATATATGTTGTTGATAAAAAGTAACATTGCCTCTCAGTAGATTCTTGGGTTTTAACCAGACACAGTTGTTTTGTAATAGCTGAAGATCTTGGTGTTGTTGTTTCCTAGTTCTTTAGTCATGTGTCATAACTCATAATGAGCCAACCCCTTATGGAGACGATCATTAAGATGCTATCTTGTTTACTTTACACTGACCTACTAGCTAATTAAACTGATCAAGAATAGTTTGAGACAGAGTCAACAAGACCCTGTAGAGATGTAATATTGGTACACAAGGGTGTGGTAAAACTCACTTTATATGCTCGTACATGCTAGTGTTATGCCTATGCTGTGCAAGGATGTTCAGGAAGTGTTAAACGGTTACATGTAAAATTTAGACTTTCACAAATTTTGAATAATTTAGTAAATGAAGGATAGAAAAAAGACCATATTTTTTCCTGTTCACTGCAACTTGTGACTTTGAGTTGCTTCTAAATGTGTAACACATAATTTTGTTTATTAAACCCAACATGGTTTATTATTTGCTTGCTATACTTCCTGTCTATCAATATGTGCTACGTTAATATCTCCTGTAGATAACTGTAGATAGAGTCAATCCAAATACAGGCAATATGTTGGTATACAAGATGTAGGCCTATACTCATCTATGTTCTGTAGACATTGTTGAATTATTTACACGTAAGGATACTGCATGCACCTGTTCATGTTTGTATACCTTGTGAGATCATGGACCCACATTCAAACGATTAAACTACACTAGTGTAATATCATTAGTACATGTATAAGTATGTAGAGCAGAAAACTATTAAATTGTGAAATGTTCTAAAGAAGGTCACTCCAGCTAATAATGTATGCATACCACTGACCAGGGGTGATAAAACATCTTTAGAATATCAGTCTATTGTTGTCCCAGAGGCTATTGATTCTGCTATTGAGGTGTTTCAGCCGAGCTGAATAGAACTGAAAATAGATTCATATTGGCTATCAAACCTGACTTCAGTGCAATAGACCACACAGTCAATCGTACTGTATATGATAGCATTTACTTTCTGGATTCTCTACATTTTCTCCTTCCGATGGTTATGCCGTATTCTAAGCATGTTAAAGTGACACATTTCATGCTTTTGAGCTCCTTATGTTTAAAAATAAGAGAGATCTGTCACCTTAAATTCCATATGTACTTTGCCTTGTGTGGTATGTAAAAGTGTAAATGTATATTCCAAATTCAAATTTATCTAAATTCATTTAATTTGAAGGGACAACAAAGGACACACATGGTGGAAGTCAACTTTGAGTCACGTGTAACTGCTACGCCGGCATACACACCTGTAGAGGCATTTACTTAAAATAATTTCCCCTTATGTACAGTATGCTCTCTAATTCTAAAAGTAAAACCATTAAAATGTCTCATACTCAAGGAGTATAATATTGTCGTTATAGATTATGTTATTTCACCTATCAATATTCAAATTATAATTGATTGTTTGGTGATTGGTCCTCTTTTCAAAGATTTCTAAAAATCAAATTTTGTTGCCTTTCGTATTACTGAAATTGAAAAGATACATTAACAGGTCATTTGATTTATATTGCTCATAATCTGATTTCATGGTAACGTGCACATATGAACTGCAAGTGTTGCTCTTTAAATGAGCCATGAATAA
>BEXV01000273.1:202330-221829 GCA_003118195.1 Hemicentrotus pulcherrimus | reverse complement strand
CATTGAGTTATAAGTTGCTTGCATTTTTTAAAACGGGGCTTAACATGTGTAGTTGTGCAAGACGTGAGGGCAAAGAACCCTTTATGATGAAGAATGATCCTCCATTATGGACAATTATTTCAATGAGAGATACATGGCAAGACCTTGTCATTTTTAACATTTTAAACACAGCCTTTTCAAACAAGGCCTTTTCAAACAAGGCCTTTTCAATTGTGTCAACGAGAACAACATTCACGTCTACGGGGCTTGTTCGATCAAGGTAGTCAACACCTTTCGTTTACTTCCCTGTGAAAATGTTACAATTAAAATCAATGTTCGCTCACCGCACTATTGAACATATTAGTCATGCATATGCATATTTCCCTGCATGTGTCACTTTGAATGAGCTGAAATCACTTACAGATACAAACTATCATAACTAGATAATGATGTTCTAGACTGAGTTGGCCATTAAACGTTTGAAACCCAGGTGGACACATTCACGTTTCTGGTCGTGGACAGGGTAGACGACATCAGAATGACGTCATCGTGTCATAGTTCACTATATGTTAACTCGACAAAGACCCCTCAATATCTTTAAAATGGCCTCCTGCCTTTGGTTTTCAGCCACTCCTTGTTGAGCATGAGGAATGTATGCAATAACCGTCTTAATAGAAAACCAAACTTGAATACTAGCCGCATTAGGCCCGTCTTCACTATCTCGAGATTGCCAAATATCCAGCTATTTGCGTCTACATTAGACCGAAGTAGCAAATTAGCTGGATAGTTGGTCTGGATAATATCCCAAGAGATCTCGGTCTAGTTTGCAAAATATCCCACTATTTCCGAACAAGCGGGGTAGTTTGCGACCGTCTTCATTAGGCCGAAGTACGGAGTCAAATATCCCGATCCCATCATGCACATCGATTTCCGGTTCGCACATGCGATCCATACCTCTCAGCGTGCTAGTACAACCACTGACCTCGAGGAAACACGGAAAACCGCAAACTAGACTGAGATATCTTGGGATATTATCCCTACCAACTATCCAGCTAATTTGCTACTTCGGTCTAGTGAAGATGCAAATAGCTGGATAGCTTTCGATCGGGATAGTTCAAAATAGCTTGATATTTGGCAATCTCGAGATAGTGCAGACTCGCCTAAAGAACAGTTTGCTGAAATTTTGCAAGTGTTTACAGTGAATGCAGCCCATTAATTTCATATATTGTCCCCTCTTGTCTGGGAGCATATGATATGCTGAATAGTTCCGCCGCCCTGAGCTGTGTTTGCTGTCGTTGATAGTCAATGGGCAGTGTAAATCCCACTGTATTTGCTGGATGTCTTCTATTGTCAGCTCATAATTCTAACTTTTTATGAGATTCCCAAGAGCTGAGAGCTTTTGTGATTAAAAATCATGAAAGTTTCACAGGACGTGAAATAATTTGCAAGATCTGGAAATCAAATCACCATCAATATATTTTGAACTTGAATTTGAGAGTAATGTATTTGTGAAAGTGAAAGAGTTAATGTCTATGTTAACACAGATGTAAACATCTCTCATATTCATTAATGTGTTTCGTTTATATCTTTCTTGTTTTTTACAGAATCGAGGAGGAGGAGGAGGAAATGGAGATGTGAGATGGGAGAAGGATACAGTTTCAATCCGACGGGTAAGTTACAAAGTTGCAGTTATCGTAAATTTTACAATAGAGAATAGATACAAGTAGGAGAGTGTAATTTTGCAATTTATTAGAGGACCCAAGATCATGTAAGACATATTGTGATTTTTTGAATTTATTTGGAAGTAAAACAATATTTTATATTTTTAATCTCAGTTATCATGCTCATGCAAGAGACATGAATGTACAAATACATTTTTTAAAATGTTGTAGTATAGAGGGCATAAGTTGAATTACAGAATTTTCATCAGTATGTGTAGCACAAAATAAATATGTACTTTTGATGTAAACAAACAAGTTACCTTATTAAAATCAGCATGGTTTGAAATCAAAACAGAAACCAAAGAATTAGACTTGACATATCATACTAAAAGACATTGACTATGCTTTCTAGCTGTGATGATAATGATGGATGGAAAGCCATGACTGTATCTCTAACCTTGTACAGAATAACCCTTCATCATTGTGACATCAGCAGCAGTCTCCCAAATTAGACTTTGTGTATGTTTTTTTTAGATTAAATACAGCCATGTTATTCTATTGAAAAAATAAATTAACTTGTCAATCCTTCATATTTTGTTTCCTCTTAAATGGAGATATTTGATTATTAAAGTCACATATATTGTAGGGTGTGTTGGATCAACAATTCAGAATTTTAAAAAAATGATAATGAATGGGGGAAAAACAACGAATGAAAATAAATTTCTAGAGGAATGGTCAGGGTCTGTACTATTTTCCTATTGGAGACTATTTGACCTGCATCCCAAAGACCACTGTAGACCAGCCATCCTCCCTGCAGTGTAGAGGTCATGGGTCAGCTAACCTTCAGTCATAACTATCCTAGGGGTCATGTCCAGAATAGGGAAACCAAATACATCTTGTGGAATTTAACAAGGTAATGAGAGAGAAGTTCAATAAGGCGGTGAAATTGGAGGAATAGTTGGAAAGGGCCAACATTTTACCATCATAGATAGTTCTCTGTTGTTTATTCATCTGTTCCTCTCTATCTCTCTCTCTCTCTTTCTCTCTAAAGATATATAATATACTGGTATATATCCTGCTTTCCGTCTCCCCCTCTCTTGCTCTTTATCTTTCTGTATCAATCTTGTCCTCTCCATGTCTCTCTAGAGCTCTCATCTCTCTCATCCAACTTCTCTTGTCCAGTACTACTTCATCTTCTTCTTCTTCTTCTTGGCTTTTATGAATTTCAGTCACAAATGTTGATCACCTACATGTCTATTCAATGTTATTTTTCTTCTGACTCTGTGACCTCATTGTGATCCTGTATTTGACTTTTAGAGACAAAAGTATTGCCATGCAGCGAGACGGTCAAACCTAGTTCAAAACAGGGTTTGTTGTCATCAGCTGTGAAAGAGTATGCTTACTACAAATACATGAATATGCTTACTTTAAATACATTTCCCTGGCTAGAAAGAAAAATATAAACAAACAATTACAAAAAAACAAGTTAGACAGTAAATATTTTTAATATATTTTGTGACCTAGACTTTTCCTCAATGTGATTGATGATCATTGATGCAGCGCCGGCAAATTGATAGCCTCTCTTTGAATCTAAGGCATACCAAAGGCATACCTTGGTGTCAACCTACCTACTTTTGATTAATTGCTAGCAAAAGAAAACAATTTGTACTCTGGTTCATACAGAGTTTAGTTTTTGTGACAGATATCAATATTTAGCATGCTTTTATGATTTAGAAAGATCTGAGTGAGCAATTGTGTGAAAAGATGCTTGAATTGCATATTCCATATAGTTCAACTCTATAAAAAGTTTGTATATGGGTCAAATTGCACTTTTTAGATAGTATTTCTTATACTGATATTTATGCCAAATCAAGACACAAAAGATATGGCAATGACCCCTCCTGCTTACTATTGTTGTAGATCAGTAGTAACTGCACAATCGTATTTGATGCATAGATTAGAATTGTGTAGATGAAAATTGGATGAATGAAAATTGAATGGAACTTTAACAAAAGGGGGATGAATTGGTGACCGGTGTTTCTAAAGAGAGCAAGACCTTGGCCACCTTGTCCACCTTGACCGGTGCTACGTATACGGTCACACTTGAACTATTCCATCCCTTCTTTTCTGCATAGGGCTTTTCCCTTGGGCTGACAAGAGTCCTTCTCATCCATAGTTTGTGTTCATCACACTTGGTGTATTTCGCCCTATATGTTCATGCTCAGGGAATGAGGGATGGGGCTTTTATTGAGCCGCTGTCAAGATATAACCTACTTTCACTATGATCATGACAGACAAAGAAAGTGGACAAAATACACAGGTCCTCAGGTAGACAAAGGAACATCCCTTCGCTGCTATTATCTACAAATGTGTAGAACAGGTGAATATGCATGTGACACCTGTTCTACATATTTTTACATAATAGCAGTGAAGGGATGTTCCTTTGTCTATCTGAGGAACTGTATATTTTGTCCGATTTCTTTGTCAGTCATGTTCATAGCGTTTTTCCCCATGGTTTGTGTACGATCCCTCTGTGATAATATCTTCCCTTTCAGAGACAGAAAATGGGATATGTAATTGGCTTTCACTGAATGAGCCATCAAGATTTAATCCACTTACTCTCCTCTAACTGGGTCTTATTTAACCAGAGTAGCCTAGCCACATCAGTATTAATACTGCAACTAATATTACCCCAGCAATTGCCAGGTACCTGGTCACACCTGGATGGAGAGTGGCAAATGTGGATTGATGTATCTCTAAAGGACATCAGTGCTGGCCTGAGTTTTGAACCCTCAATCCCTGGGTTGAGAGTCAAATGCATGAACCTCTATACCTCAACAACTTATTTTTGTACCTGACCCTTTAACTATTTCATGATTTCTCCTTTCTGCTCAGGCCCAGGGAATGGGGTTTGGTATCGCAGTGAGCGGTGGTCAGGATAACCCACATTTCTCCAGCGGCGAGACCTCCATTGTCGTGTCAGACGTTGCACCCAATGGACCAGCAGAGGGTCTGCTCAAGTAAGTCCCCTTTCATCACCTCCATGGCTTGCCATGTAGGCTCTTTGAACTTAACAGTGAAACCTAGTTATGAAGGCGCTGTTCTAACAAACTCTCATTCAACAAGAATTGTTTGTGGTTCCCATTCCAATATTTCTTTTTAGCCCATATATAACAAAGTTTCAATATTCTCAATAATTTCTATGTCCAAGGAAAATATTGTAACAGTTTTTCCTTGTACCCTTGTTTTTCTTTGTACAAAACATGGTGTTGATGCCATTGATGATGATGATGATGATGATAATTATTGAATAATAATAACAACCTTACTGTTTTAGATGTACTGCTTTCTTGATATTATCTTTGCTGAATAAAATAATGATGAATACATTTTCACCTATTCTGTACTCTTTACAAAATATTCCTTGATTTTACTCTGTTCTTTTCTCCTATTTCGTAATTTGCAGAAAGAATGATCGTATCCTATCTGTAAATGGGGCCAGCATGGAGAATGCTTACCACAGCGATGCAATTGGAGCTCTAAGACACAGTGGAGAAGTTGTCACTATTGTAAGTACCAGGTGTTCATCTATATACATCACATGCAAATATTCAATACATTGATATACCACTCTTTCTGTTACTTATCGCATCACTCCACACATCACCCTTGTCATTGAATGTAATCACAACCGTATACTTACTAGGCATGATTTCAATTATCCCTGGGAGTTTTCTCATTAGTTACTAAGGGTGTTCATGCTCATTAAAACCATAATAACATGAGCAGCCTTCACTCTGATTTCTAATTCGAGCTTGTGAAGAAAAGCATGTCACAATATGCAAAGAACTGTATAGATTTAGTAATGCACTTATACTTATACATGTATGTATTTAAAGCTACACTTCTGTTATTAAGAGTTATATTTTGATGTATACCTGTTCTTGTACAGGATTTATCAATGTCAAAGAACTTTATCATCAAAGTGTTAATACGGGAACACTTTATTGCTGAATGAAGAATGTGTCAAGCATACTTCGGACAAACGAAGGAAATTTGGATTTAGTCCAAAAATAGATTGAGCTAAAGATTTTTTCAACTAATGATTTATTCAACAAAATATGTATAGAGCAGTAAACCTTTCAAAGCTTCTATATATTATGTTCGAGTTGTCATTTGATCTTGAACCACATGGAAACATTTACAACATAGTTTTATATAACAATTGTGTAATATCTGTTGACTATGAATGTATGTCTAAAGTTAGTGTCATGCTTTTAGGAATATTTAGCCCGATTTATCTTGAACTCATTTCTCTGTGTCACAGACATATAAACGCAAGATGACCGGACCCCCTCGCTCAGCAGACACGCAGTTCGATGGCATCAACAACAAGCAATACATACGACTCTCAAAGAATAGGAATGAGAGCTATGGAATGCGACTCGGTTACAAGCTCTTTGTTGATAGCCTGAATGAGTATGGTGTCGCAGCAGCCTTGGGACTTAGGAAAGGAGATGAAATCCTTACGGTGAGTAATTATATTCTCACAGACTTGGAAGATAATCAGGAGTTTTGGGCAGAAAATACATTGTCACATAATCCAATTTAAATCAGAATGTTTAAGACTGAAGCTAATGATCTTGATCAGAGAAGACATATACATTTTGTCCCATACACAAATTTGTGCTTTCAAGTGAATCCAATTTCCAGCAAGTATTTATGAGTTATTTACATTTTGCTGGTCCAATCATCTGCATGGTATTGTAATGTACTGTATGGTAAATTTTGAATTAATATTGAACTACTTCCCTCATGTACGCATTGCCAGAACATAATTTATCTGTTTGATTGGATTTTTCATGGAAGAAAAGAGTCTTTGTTCTGTATACAGAACTCCATGCTCTCTATATAGAACTACATAGAACTCCATGTTCTCTTTCAAACAATTTTTTTGAAATCTTGCAAAGCTGATGTGCATCATTTTGTGGAATATGAATATCAGATGAATTACATTTTGTAATAGATGATGATGACTTCATTGTTTTTTTTAATATTATTAGTAGGCTCTGTACTGCACCATTTCACCACTGTGAATGTGCCTCTTTGAAATAAAGATCTACATGTACATGTATATAACAAATACTGTCCAATATTTAAAAAGAATATAAATATTTTGCGACCAACCAAATACAATCTAAAAGTTTTTTTTCGTACAGCTCACACTAATGAATAATGAGTTCCTCAAGAGTTTCCAATTCATTGTTTACCAAGTGCTTGTGATGTATCCATAGATCAAAACACTTTAATTTACTTGAACATGCTGTAATATACCATTAATTCCTTTTCTATTTTTCTATTTTCTTGATTTCAGATAAATAACACCCCTGTTGAGCAGGTCAGTCTCTCTGATGCCCATGCAATCATCGAGCGGTCAAGGGATGGTATGGATCTGGACATCACTAGACCTATTGCCTTGGACAGAGTATCTCTGGCCAGTTCCATTGAGCAGTACACTGCTCCTACCCTGCAGGCAGGGCTACAGGCAGGCCCACCGAGACCCCCACCACCAGACGAGGATGATGAATACCGTAAGATGGATTCATATGCAGGCCCTGTTTATTTTTTGTTGTTGCCGGCATCAGTCTGAACACTTTTAATTCTAATTGGGCTGCATGTTTGACAAGAACACAATCAAGATACATAAACAATTAAACATAACAAGTAGAATGGAATGTCCATGCATTTTTATATTTTCATGAAGAATCTTATTTATTAAAAAGAGAGGTAAATGCCAGCCATATATTAGCGAGATGATTTTTTATTAACATTATAAAACACCACATATACTGAAAAAGCAGAGAAAGATATATATAGCTTAGAATTGAAAAGTAATGAAATTTAAGTGAGGTGTGATTTTGAAGAAAAACATTCTTGGTATATCATTATGTGCAATATCAAGTATTTAATCTACGTCTTTTGTTAACAATCAATTTATCTAACAGTTCCTCCTCCCCCAAGACCACCTAGTCCAGGTCAGGATGAGTTCAGAGATGGGTAAGTCATCCATATCATAAAGTATGGTCTATACGCATATTTTTTTCTAGTTCTCAGAAAAAGTGTACATATGTTTGCGTATGAAGCAGTTATGATGTTACTAAGGATTTATGACATCTTACACAATCTAAACCAATTTTATTCTGTATTTCATTTAAATAACTTATATATAATAATAACACAGAGCTCAGTAAATAAGACCTTGGTTGCGTGCAATTGTCATTCATTTACATGTTTTTTAAATTTGGCTTCTTGTACGCTGTGGTATATCTGAGCAAAGCTTGATTGCCTGTACTTTTATCCTTCCCAGCATTCCCGTTGACCCAGAAGGAGATGCCCATGTGGTGAGCTTCAACAAGGGAGGCAGTGTGGGTATCAAGCTGATCGGAGGTAACGAGGTGGGAATCTATGTGGCTGGTATTAAACCAGGTAGCCCTGCAGAAAGCTCTGGAATAGCCATTGCAGACAGGATCACATGTGTAAGTGTCTCACTCTCTCACCTATCTTGATCATTTCCATCCTTACTTTGACATGGTGGTATATAGTTGTCATTAAAAATATATAAATTCTGTTCATGTTTAAATCTGATTTATTCATGCACTTTATTGTTAATACAATTTTATTCTTGATCTGTATAGTGCCAATCCTAAATTTGTAATTCAAACAAAGTGGAATTTACCCTAATTTATTGGATGAGATAGAAATTCGTACCATATTACTGCATCAACAAAACACAGCAAGTGTACTGTGGAACAACATGTAAATGTTTATTTGGCATATGTACTCCAATTGAAATTCTAGGTAACTGCATATATTGTTGTTGTTTTGAAATGATGATCTTTGGAACAGACCGTCAAACTACCTACAATGAATTGGATTTGTTAAATTCCCATTGTCATTTAGGTGAGAAACATTGGAATTATCATCTTTTGTCTTTGGTTCTGAGTATTCCTAATTCTGTATCTCTTCCCTCTCCAGGTAAACGAGGAAATCTATCTCCAAGGTTTGACAAAGGAAGAGGTGGCTCTCCTCCTTCTCACATTACCTGATTTCATTAAGCTAGAGGTCAGACACAGCAGGTCAGGTTAGTCATCAACCACTGGACAAGTATTATTTAACTTAAAACCCAAGATGAGGCAAAGATATCAGGTCAAACATCACCATCTAGGTCAAGCCAAAACTGTGGTTCAACCTGCAACCAATGGCTTATTTGTACCTCTTCTGTTCCCTCTCAGTTGATTCTCTTATTTTACTTGAAGAAAATAATCAGCTAGACTAGCACAAACTTACCTCTATTTCATTTTGTAGGTTCTGGTCCAAAATATCTGTGAAAGAATTAAACTCAAGATTCTGTTTGTCTGAAAATAATAGTACTTGAAATATTTGAGCGCTGCATTAAAAAAAAAATAGATATAAATATCTTAACCATGTTACATGTTTATTTTCTTTCTATAGCTTTCAGAAAGGTCATGGAATCAGGGAGAGGAGACAAGTTCTACATCAAGTAAGAATCTGTGTTATCTCCTTGTTATTATTATTATTAACTTCTGTCCCATCTGCTCAGAGCCAGAAAGGCATTAACTCTGTGTCAGTTAATTTAAGATAATGCCCTTCTAACTCCCACAAAATGATTTTATGCGTGATATCTTGTGAATATAATTAATTGTGGTATCATTTTCTGTAGGAAAGTAGGTAGTCCATATGTGTTAAGTATGCAAATCCAGACTGTTTTATTTCAGTAGTAGTGCATGCTATGGATAAACCAATATAAAAGAGAAAGAAAAAAAAAAATGTTTGGAAAACAAACTTTTTCTCTTTTAATCTTCTCTAAATTATCATAACTACTGCTATCCTTCTTCTTCTTCCTGTCATTACTTTTTGAAATTGTCATATTTTATCCAAATTTGACAAGTAAGAATTTTGTTTTTTCAGAGATCAATTTTCTTGTGAAGACTACCAGTCCTCTTCTTTTAATGATCCCAAATGAATTCATATTCTTGCTCTTGTTTTCCAGAGCACATTTTGCCTATGAGAACCCAGTAGGTGAGGAGTTGAAGTTCCCCCGTGGTACGGTCTTCAGAACGGTAGACACCTTCCCAGAGGGTGCTATGGGTTACTGGTATGCCATCAGATTGGATAGGAATAACATTGCAACAGAGAGGGGACTCATTCCAAACAACAGCAGGTAAAGATACAAATTGAATATTAATTTGTACCTAAGTTACACTGCTATATTCAAACTCCAAAATTGACTTCAAACCTACAGATGATTTGTCATTCAGGGTAATGCATTTATATTTTGTTTGGTCTATTGTCAATCTGGTGGTGGTTCATTGTTGTGGCCAGGATGTGGTTCTGCAAACAAATCAACAGAACGTTAAATGGACCCTCTTTGTCTTCTCAAATTTGCATCAATTGTATTTTGCTTCCCTCTTACCTTTTCAAGACTATTATAATAAATGAGTAAATATTTAGTATATATTTGACTACATGCATTCAAAAGATATAATAACCTATTTGTATGACAAAATAATGATACTGCGTTCCAGTAGTTGCGATTATAAAGTAAACTACATTTTGTTTTAAATTCATTATTACCGGTACTTTTTTTGTGTACATAGAGCAACTCAGAGTAACATGGCTCAGCAGTCGGTGGAGACGGTCAAAATTCTTAACACCAGTGGTACTAGGAAAGAGTTCTTCAAGAGGAGGGGTAATAGAGCCATCATCAAGAAGATCAAGAGTTCTGCTGTTCGAATCGAGATTGAGGATGATTATGATGAGGTTGTCTTTGGTAAGCCCAATTTTCTTTAATTTCTGTAATTGTATTTTTGTACTTGTAATTTCTAGTATGGGTTAAGAATTTTTTTCAAGATTTTGATATGGCATCTGACATCCTTTTTGTCACTTTGTATCCAAACTTGTCTCAAGTAATATATAACAATGAAAGCAGAGAGAATTTCTTCTTACCATGTACAATAATAATAATAATAATAATAATAATAATAATAGCTAGTTCTTATATAGCGCCTTTCGGGTCCGAAGGCCCTCTCAAAGCACTTTACAGATATGTAAATTATTACCCCTGTCATTGGATTCAGGCTTACCCACATACAATGTATGCACATGAAGGTTTAAAGTGATTGGCTAGCTTTGCGAATAGCCGATCTAAAAAATTCTCAAACTAAATGAAACATATGTATGGGTACATGTATTAGTACTCAAAAACCCTGAAAACTACCATTGTTTAGACTGAAAAGCTGTAAGTTCAACGCAAACCACGATTTTGTATAATATCGCGTCTATGAGACCTTTTAAATAGAGACCGTTACTCAAGTTTTCAAATATTTCCCAAAGGTTTTATGACTTGAGACTCTCAGAGCCATATTTTAAAATTATACCTTGCATGTTTATACCATTTTCAAGTAACAGAATTAGATATTTTTAAATTCCTAACAATGTTACATGTGCAAAATCAAGATTTGATTTTCAAAGAACTACAATAGTTCATTTAACAATTTATCTATCTATCAGTCAGACACACATATTTTTCAAACTAACAATATTTAATTTTTTCCTTTTTCTAGCTGGAACACCAGGTAAATTCCCTGCCTATGAGAGAGTCACTCTAGGAAGAGGTAAGAATAGATTACACTTTTCTCTCCACATTGTTTTGCATAGGAAATGAACATACTGAACTTGTCTAAACTTGTCTATTTAACTTGAAATCTTTCATTTGCGCTGTGATATTTGAATGGGATGGTGAGGTATATATATCGCCGCATCAAAGAGAGCAGCAAAGACAGTGGCTTCCAACTTCATTTTGTCCAAGATGCAGCAGGATTGTAGTTGGGTTTTAGGTTAGGTTTAGGATTTGGGTTAGGGTTAATTGCAGTGTTGGTCCAGGGTTGCAGTTAGTGTAGAGAATAGACTCTAGGAATAATTGTAACCAGAGCATGTGTAGTACAACATCTTGTTTATTTAGATTCTGTGAATTTGATTTACATATCATTATATTATTATTATTTGGTTTATGCAGATGAATTGTTTTTTTGTCTATTGAAATAAATGATGGCTATAAACATTTTCTTTTGTCCACAGTTGGTTTTGCCAGGCCTGTGGTTATCTTTGGACCTCTTGCGGACATTGCCCGAGACCATCTCAAGGATGCTCTCCCTGATAAATTTGAGAATCCTCGTAAGTAGATCGGATCTTTTGTTTCTGTATCACTTGTATCGTTGAGTTATCAAAGTATTGTTAAGGTACGTTTGGTCTCATTTTGCCTGCAGTCACAGAGCATCATAATTGAGAGGCACCCAGCCCTGGGGAGCATCCAAAGACGAGTTAACATGTGTTATTTGGATATTAAATTAATCGACAAGCCATGCTGGAAATGCTCTTTGTGTATTTTTGTCTCGAGATATCGAAGTTTGATGTGTTATTAATTTATGTTTGATCTTTTTCAGTTACAGAGCACACATTTGACAGTCACCCAGGGGAACAGCTAAAGATAAACCCACAAGGCATGGTCAAGATTGGTTCAATCAAAGACTGCATTGACAAGGTATGTATTAATCTGCTCTTCAGCACATGCTCTGGCAACATTTGCTTAGCAGTCAATTTCCAGATGAGATAGTTGTATTTACCATAATTTTTTTAATTAATGTGTGCCTTTATAAACCCTTGGCAGAACCCCTTATCATTTGATATTCTCACTGTTCCTTTCTTCCCATGCAGGGTAAACACTGTCTGCTTGATGTGACGCCATTTGCAGTTGAGCAGCTGAACCTGATGCAGTACTACCCCATCGTCATCTTCCTGAATGCAGACTCTCGCTCCCAGGTCAAGGATATCAGAGGACAGTACATGAGTCCAGAGCAGAACAAGGGCTCCAAGAAGCTCTACAAGACTAGCCTTACCCTCAAGAAGGCCTTTGCACATCTCTTCACAGGTATGATCACTACACTGATCTCGGTCACCACTGAAGTATGCACGGCTTTGGTTATAGGAAAAAGTTGCAAAATGGGCACAATCAGAAGCAGCTTTTTACTGTTCTTAAGGATAAAAGAAGTGAAATGATATAGATCCAAGGATGGTATTCTGTAAGCTATGTTACAGTTCATGTTGATGAGAGTTTTTGTTGATTGAAAACGTCAAGTTAGGCAGTGATTATCCTTGGTAAAAGAGATCAAGGGACACTACAAGAGTTCAGAGAAAACAAAGGCTCCAAGAAGCTATACAAGACTAGCCTGACTCTCAAAAAGGCCTTTGCACATCTCTTCTTAGGCCATTAAAAAATATATTCATGTTAAGCATCCCCGCCCGCTTCTTTTTCGGAAGCTATACAAGACTAGCCTGACTCTCAAAAAGGCCTTTGCACATCTCTTCTTAGGCTATTAAAAATATATATTCATGTTTAGCGTCCCCGCCCACTTCCTGCTTCCTATTTTTCTTTTTTGTTAAAAGAAAAAAAAACATGAAAAACACTGCTAAAATGGATCTATTTCTGATTTTAAAAAATAAGGAAATGTCGGCGGCCATCTTAAAAATAGCTTGAATGTCAATGAAAATGTATCGAGCGGCCATTTTGAGCAGCCATTTTATAAAAAAAAAAAAAAGAAAAGGGCCTCCTCCTAAACATGTTTTTTGGCCTCATGTATAACCACCATGCCCTTAATTTAGTCACCTATGAGCTGTAACCAGTATTTATCCAAACACATTTGTACAAGTGTTCCATCTTTGGCTTCAGTTGAATAACAAGGTGTGCACAATTATCCATGGTATTTAAACTTCTGTTTGTGGTTGTTATATATTTCAGCTATGATCCCTTTGACCACTGATAGCCAGTGGATCCAGAATGTGAAAGATGCTATCAGGATACAAGAGAGGAAAGAAATCTGGATGTCTGAGACCAAGGTAGGCACCTCTTTTCCTTCCATCTTGCACTAATTCCTTCATCATGTCAAACCAATAGAGGGGGCCACTTTTACATTGTTTTCCCTCCTCCTTTTTGTATATCAAATGCATATCAAATACATCAAATACACTGTTGAATACCATGACCGGACAGTTTATCAAAAGCCATTTTCCAGAATGATTTTTTTGTAATATGTCACTACCTGGTTGGAGATAACTTAATTTTCTATTCTTCAGCAGGAGCTTTTTTTGGAAATACCACAGAATTTAAACAAAATTATATTACTATTATTTTTTTCTTTCATTGGAGTATTTATTGAGTTTTCCAAAAGTCTTGTTGAGGGTTTCAAAGTAAAGACATCTGCCTCTGCCTTTCCAACGTGTTTCGTTTTCAGTACTTCAAATTTCTCTCATCTTTTGTACAGTATGAGGAACCTGAGGCAGATGAGAGTCACCTACCTCTGGTGGGCCCCATCATCCTACCAGCTGACTATGATACCGATGCAGAATCCATCTTCCCTGACTCCCATGCCAATAGCACTATTGACTCTGACATCGAGCAGCTTTCTCCCACGATGACGGCAAACACCTCAGCAACCCCTGGCGCCGCCTCAGAGAGCTCATTCAACTTCAGTGAGAAAGAAGTCAAAGCTGTAAGTATTCGCTCTATTTAAAGTAACCACTCTCCACACAGGTGTTACATAGGTACCTGGTAGAAAGGAATTCTTGAATGTTGTGATATTGGAGAGCCTTGAACACCTTACTGGTTTATATGAGCATTATAGAAGTATCCAATATTATTATTATTATTATTACATATGTTGTAAACTTGTACAAACACAACAAACATATGCGAAAAAGGAAGACAAGATAAATAAATTAAAAAGACACATTTCTGTTTCTAAGGGTCTTCATGTCTGTGTTCTGTAAATGGTTCACCAATTTCTTTTTTATTTTATTAACTTATGCCACAAATTTGATGGAGATTGTAAGCACCTGTTTGATTTTGCATAGTAGTCACAACCCTTGCAATATATATGTTTGTTTTCTATTTTTTCAGACCCTTCCTAGGACAGACCCACCTCCCAAGAGATACTCCTCAGATGAGGAAGAATTTCCTTCAAGCTTTGACCGCAGACGTAAATCTCGATCCCGTTCAAAGAAGAAGGAGAGTATCTGGTCATCTCTGAGGCGCAGCATGTCCCGCTCCCGCTCCAGATCTCGGGATAGGAGAGAAGAAGCCAGGGAGATTGAAAGGGAGGAAGCCGAAGAGGAGAGGAGAGAGCAGGAAAGAGCAGAGAGGGAAAGAATGGAAGAGGAGATGAACAAACGGAACACTCTTGAGCGGGAGAGGATGGGGACATCCTTCGAGCCTGAGCAGCGCCCTTCAAAAAAAGACCAGCACCGTCGCCGAGATGAGGCCAGGGAGATTGCAGAGGAAGCCCTCAACTCAAGGGGCAAGTCACAAGGCCAGGATGACCTGAGCGCTCCGAGTGATACCATCAATCTCAGCACCCTTGCTGATGAGTTCAAGTCCTTTGGTATTGATGGTGATGTCAGCGTCAATGGCCACATGGAGCCAGAACCTATCAGTGCCTCGCTTGACTTAGAAGTCGAATCAGCCCCTCCTCCTTCTGCATTCAGACCACAGCCCCAGCCCAGGGCCAAGCCCATCCAGCCTGTAGTCTCTCTGGTCCAACATTCGGCACCCATCGAGACAGACCTTGATGCCATTCAACCTCCTTACTCTGGCTATGAGGAATCAGATCTTCTGCCAGCAGCACCCAAGACTCCAGTCCTGGAGACAACATTCGGGCCAGAAGACAGTGATGATGATGATGAAGATGAGGGTCCTCCACCTCCTGCACGAATGGGTAAGTATTATAAAACGTTTTTTCCCCCTTGAAACTTGCAATATTAATTCACTGTTCTTCTGATCAGCAACTTGGTTTAATTCTTGTTAGTGTGCTTATAATCATTGATGACTTAAACTTAAATTGAATTTAATTGAATTTCCACACCTCCATTTTTAAAACATGTATAAAGCATGAACAAATATATATCGCAAGTACAGGAAAAAAAATACAATAAAAAACAAAACAAATACAATTATACATGAATAACCATATTCAATTTTTTTATAAAGATTTATACAAAACAATATTTAGGACATTTAGAGATCTTTTTAGTTCTATTTGCATGCAAGTACTTTCTAAATGTATTTTTGTTAATATGAATATATATATATATATTTACACACATATCTCATTTTTTGTATTACTTCATTTTTTCAGAACCTAAGCCAGAAGAGACCCGTCCAGCGGAGCCTGCATCTCGTCCCAGGAGAGTAGCTGCAACTCCAAAGCAGACCCCAGAAACTCGTCGTTCAGAACCATCCCGCCCAAAGAGGACACCAAATACCCCTATGTCCAAGCCTGAAGCTCGTCCTGAATTAGAGCTGTCTTACTCAGCAGAAGTTTCACGTCCAAAGAGATCATCAGTAGCTCGCCCAGCAGAGCCCGCAGTGGATATTTCTGCACCTAGCTGGGAGATCCCAGACTTCCAGGAACCAACCCGCTCATTGCCCCCTGCACGCCCTCCTCCTCCCCCACCAGAAGAAGAGGAGTTACCCCCACCACCCAAACCAGAATTACCCCCTCCAAAGCCAGTGGAGCCTGTATACAGTCAGGTGCAAAAGAGCAAACCTAGTCCACATGTTAGTCCTCTAGGATGGGACCACAGCGAGGTGCAGCAGAGTAAGCCAAGTCCAAGGGCCAGTCCACAAGGGTGGGACCTACCTGCACAGGTAGAACCACCACCACCACTTGCGCAGCCTGCGTTCCAGACCTCTACACCAGCTACCAGCAGCTCAAGATGGGAGACGAAAACAGAAACTGAGGTACACACCATTACGGTTGGGTCAGGATTCGTCAACGCAGAGGTCAAGAAAGTGGACCTTGGTGGTGACAAGTCAGAGGATGAGGTGTCTGCTGATGCATACCGCAACCAGCTTGCAAAAATGGCAAATCTGATCAAGCGCAGCGATAGCCCACGTGGATGGTCAAGCGCCACTAAAGGGCCCTCTCAAATCAGGCCAGTGCGGGCGCCCAAACCACCAACAACGGGACAAACGGGAAATGCCTACCTGGACAGTAAAAAGGCAAGAGAGAACTTCTTTAATACTTCCGAGCCCAATGCACCACCCAAAGCACCAGGATCACCGTATGATAGGGAGTCCTACCAGGCTCACAGAGAAAGGACCAAGAAGAGATCGCAGTCACCAGGCAGGCAGTACCAGGAGAGGTCAGGCATCTACCCTCCACAAAACAGCTATGACAAAAAGAAGCCAGCATTCAAACCCATCCCAGTGGAGTAAGTGCTCATTCTTTCTCAGTTACATTAAAACCTGTATATACATGTAAAGACTGGTGAAGGGAGTCAAGAAATGTGGTTTTTACATTAAAGCAGGTGGTCAATATGTACATGTTGCAAAGAGAAACATTCTTCAAGGGAAACAAAAAATATTGTTGTTATATAAACTGGTAGGCAGTCTTTCCATGGAGGTGGTCATTTTACTGTATTACACCTCTTGAGCTGGTCCCATAAAGCCTGTTTTCATCAGCTCGAGTTTGCCAAATAACCAGCTATTTTCAGAATTGCTTCTTCACAGTCTGTGAAGCTCATCGCAAACTAGCTAGGAAAATAAACCAGGGATTGGCGTATGCGCATTTCAGAGACTGACGGTACGATCAGCGCGCAGATTTAAGATTTTACCCGTGCTGTTATCGTACACACGTGTACAGTTTATTTACAAACACAAAAATTGTCGTGCGTGGTGGGATCGAGACTTTACTCCATACTTCGGTCAGATGATGAAAGGCGCAAATTAGCCCGCTATTTCCCAAATAGTGTGCTGTTTTGGAAACAAGACCAAGATTTCTCAGGATATTTTCACAACCAAATAGCCCGCTGATTGCAACTGCGGGCTGATGAAGATGCAAATCAGCTGGCTATTTTGTGATCGGGCTAGTTAAAAAAGCAGGCTATTTGGCAAACTCAAAGCTGATGATGACAGACCTATAGTAATTTTTTTCTCTTTTGAAAAAGAAGACTGTAAAGTTTATTTATTGACTATACAAAGCTGTCTTCATATTCTCCCTATTAAGTTTCATACTTTCTTTTTTTCCCCTCATTACCAAGGCTTTTTTTATATTTCATTGAAGAACTTCATATTATTTTATAAACTTTGAAAATAATTAATTACATATTTATTTCTCCAGTCTACCAAATAATGTCATGTCATATAACCAACAATACTGCAAAGTTATTTGATTTTGATACGATTCATCAATTGTGAGCTCTGCTAATTTTTGTACACAGTGAGGTAGCCTTAAAATCTGATGAGGGACAAGAAGTTGTGGATACTGTCAGAGGAACCTTCGACAGCAACGGAGGTGTCCTGAACTCCCCTTCCACCGGAGTGAGCATCCATATCCCTAAGGGTGCCATCCCCGAGGGTTGCAGCCAAGAGCTCTACTTTAAGGTCTGCAGAGATACCAGTATGCTGCCTCCACTCGACAAAAACAAAGGTAGGTCTGTCCAATTGGAGAGACTGTCTGAAATGAACAGAGTTACTGCAGTCATGGAAATCATGTAAAAGTCATTGAAATTTTAAAAAAGCTATATTCATACCTGGATAAGACATTGGAAAATATAAATAGCCAAAAGATATGAAAAAGTCATTAACAATTGCAATCAATTTCTAGGCTAGAATAACTGATTCTTTTCCATTCCAAAAGATGTTTCTCAAACACTTTTGCACTTTACATGACTTTGAGGTTGTGGATATTTTTTTTTTATGATTGAAAATTTTTGAAAAATCATGAAATTTAAGAACCCTACGATTCACTTCTACAGTCTATTTTGATACTTCTACAATTTCTGTAATGAATAGTAATCCGTCTCTATGGAAACTGACGAATATGTTTTAGTAATACATTTCTTTGCTACTTGTGTTTGTCTGTGTAGGAGAGACGTTGCTGAGCCCGCTGGTGATGTGTGGCCCCCACGGTCTCAAGTTCATGAAGCCTGTGGAGCTGAAGCTGCCTCACTCTGCATCCAACACCCAAGAAGGTTGGGAATTTAACCTCAAGTCTAGTGATGCAGGACAAGGTAGACTTCAATGTCAACCCTATCCCATCTATTCTGCATTACTTCCCTTGGTTCTTAGTGCTTAATGTCACACATTCATGATCATATAGCATCTTGTGGTAACCTTGGACTCGTGAGAAAATCTGACTTTTCCAAAGTCCGGTGAAAAGGTGGCTTATTTTCAGAAAATTTGACCTCAAGTCTAGTGATGCAGGACAAGATGGTTCAATGTCAACCCTGTCCCATCCACTCTGCACCATTTCTCTTGACCTTTATCTTTAAATTTTCACCTCACACTTATATAATGTCCAGCACCTTGCGGTGGTTACCTTGCATTTACATACTGTTCATTCATGTTCACTGGAAAGGCGTCTTTTGTCATAGAATTTAATCTTGTGTCTAGTGATGCAGGATTGGATAGGCTAGGCTCAATGTAATGTTACTCTTATTTTATCTCTGGTCTGTATTACTTCCCTTGTACATCATTCCTTCATACCACACTTTCATTAAACATTTAGCACCTTGTGCAGGACTCAATTCTAGCTGAAGAAGTGTCTTTGCATCGCACACTATGTCACAAAGTAGCCTCCTTGATTTTCAAAAGCATACCATTTTTTTTCCTTTTCTATGTGTTAATTCTAGGGCATGCATTATTTGTGTATTACACAAGGCATAATCCCTCAACCTTAGAAAAGACTGGAGGGGGGGGGGGGGGGGGGGGGGGGGGTTCCCATG
>BEXV01000273.1:180738-191635 GCA_003118195.1 Hemicentrotus pulcherrimus | reverse complement strand
GGGGGGGGGGGGGGGGGGCTTGAAAATGTCTTTAAGTGGTAAAATAAAGACTTTTAGTTGTCAAATCTGCTTAAGAGCTAAAGAGCCAGTAAGTAATAGTCTGATTTTCAGACCATTGAACCGAATGGTTGTACGTTTTATGCTGTGCAAACATTCAATCAGTTTAATTTTGGCCATTACAAGAAGTGGGTTATTGATGTAGACAAATGTTCATGTACCCTTTTACAGCTCATTTTAAGAATGTTATTACCAAAGAAGGAAAAAAGCCAGTCAGTCACTCATTAGTGTCTGACAGTGAAGTTTAGCAAGTAAACGGGTTTCATTGCATAATTTGAATATTAGGACACTGTTAATGTTTAAATTTCACAGATAGGACATACATGACATATTCATAATTCCCGCAAAGTTCTACATAATTTGATGTTGTCTGCAAAAGGGACATAGTATCTTTAAAGTATTTTAAATGTCAAACACAAAAAGAAATAATATGCAGGAAAATGAGATTGAACAAATGTCTGAAAATCAGAAAATATTATGAGGAGAGTTTTCAGAAATCTATATTTTTACCTCTCATAAATAAGCCTGCTGCCCTCTGTTGTAACGTAACAGGACAGTCCTTGTGTGCTAACAGAAGTTCCTTTAACTGTGCCACCTCATTCCGCAACTTGCCAACTTCAGTCTGCCAAAATAAATAAAAGAAACAAAGAAAGATTGCCAGACCAATAGAGTGGTGAAGTGTGACGTCTTCAAAAATCTATTTGTAGAATTTCTCAATTTTTTCTTCATTTTCAGAAAGAGCATCAAAAATAATGTCTGAATAAAAATCTGAATAAAAACATTGCCTATGGGAACTCAGCTTTTTATGCTATGGCTCCTAATGGTTAGCTTCGGTACTCTATTACACACAATACAACCGATGTAACATATGATTCATTTATGATCTGCTAAATATATTGACCCCTGAAAAGGCTTGGTTATTTTAGTGGTCTTTCAGCAAAGCGGTGGATAATGCACCACCCCCCCCCCCACCCCCACAACAAACAAACAATTGGCATATAGATCTTGAAGTGAATAGCCTATGAAATTTTGAAATGCCTAGTTCACACCAACGCCGAATGCCGCGCTTTAAATTGGCGATCAATGCGGCATCATTTTTTCAAAAAATCTCACGATCTCCCGAGATATGTTATGCTAAGTTCACACCGACGCCGAATAGATGGCGCATTAAATCGGCGAGCAAAGCGGTGGCAAAGCGTAACAAAGCTTAATTAAAGCGTAAAGACCATAATAGAGTGTGAGAAAGCTTTGAGCAATTCGGGACATTTGGCAAGAGCGCCAAAAATTTAAACTCTGTTAAGCTTTCCTACGCTTTGAGCAAAGCTTTGATAAGCTTTGTGACGCTTTGATAAGCTTTAATACGCTCTCCCCGCTTTACGCAATTTGCAACAGATCGCCTCAAATTTTTAAATAGTTTAAACAAATTTGGCGCTCTTGCCAAATGTCCTGAATTGCTCAAAGCTTTCTCACGCTCTATTACGGTCTTTACGCTTTAATTAAGCTTTGTTACGCTTTGCCGCCGCTTTGCTCGCCGATTTAATGCGTCATCAATGCGGCGTCGGTGTGAACTTAGCATAACTGTAGCTGAATTTTTTTAAATTTCTCATTCACTAATTGGTTATATATATATGTGATATATCTTCTAGATACTATCAACTGTGCATAATGTACTATGTTATATAAAGTGATCATAAGTTTGTCTAAAATGTGTGATATACATACATTGAGAGCATTATTTGTTGAGTTTAGTTCATCAGATCTCTTTTCCAGATCCACTACCCACTGTTTGCGTTTATTCCGACACCTACTAGCAGCAGCTCGATTCCTCTCCAGGAACTTCTGTCGTTTCGTCTCGTTATCTTCCTCCTCGGGAGCACGATGCCTCTTTTGACTGTGGACAACACAATTTTGTTTTATTTTAAAGAAAGGACAAGCCCATAAAAATAGTAAAAACTATGAAGGATGAATTAAAATGCTTTTAGAATAGAGACATACGTATGATATCTGTACTTTTCAATGATTATGATGATTCTTGTCACACATTCTTTGACTTCAGTGCTGAAAACAGAGCTGGACACAAACAGACATTGTGCACTAGGACCTTGAAGTCATAGACCCTAAAAAACATTTAAAAAGGAGGCACATACATACAGAATATAAAGAGTCAAATCAAGCTGGACCCTTGTGTGGAGCTGTGTCAAATGGTTCAAACTTGAGGTCTGGATATAGAACTTTTCTTAAACTGAAGTCATAACTGAAACTGTCTAGTTACAAGTATTTTATTAACAACAAAACACAATTAAAATGTACATGAAGATTCTTCTTATGAAATCAGCAGATGTAAAGTGACAATTCTCATGAAGTATCTAAAGTGTTCCTAGTATGATATAAGATCATATTTGACTACAGATTGGACTTACACTGTATATATCTCTTGCTGACTCACTGATGACGGCCTACTGAGTAATAATTTGACTTCTTGTTGCTGCTTGGTGACTACATCCACAGCTTGTGCCATCACATTCATGTTACCTTGTGATTGGTTGGATAGTAATGTGCTCTTCAATTTCTGATGGGGAGATAATATCATTCAGTCAATAGTCAAACTATTTTAGACCTGTTCACAGACAGTGCCTTTGATTTTAGAAACATTACAATTACTTTGAGTTTCATCCATGAACCCTGATGGCTCGTTCCACACACAACGGGGGGATTCTAAAGGTGGTGTCTATATCGTGCATATAAATGGCAGGTGGGGGATGACAATAGTAGCTGAGTGAATTAAAGTTCCTATGCACACTCACCATTGATGTGTTATAAGAAATATAAATGTGAAGTGCAGAATGCTTGAACACAATGTTATTAAAAATGCCAAGGTTTACTAAATCATAGGTGAACCAGGCCTTAGATGAATTTATAATTAAGAAGCTGGAATTGTAACTAACCAAACTGTGAAATTATATCTGGACAATTTCATGCATCCTCCTCAGAGTATTGAGGAAATCAAAAGTGCGTTTGTGTCTGACAGTCCCTAAATAGTAGTTAATCTTTCAGACCCAAGCTTAATGAGGTGACATTAAGTGCACCAATGGCCAAACATGTTTTGCTCTTGATGTATTAGGTTTCATGTCACTTTACTGTGCTTAATTTTTTTTACTTCTTAAAGGAGATATTGGAGTTTAAATACAGACCCAGAATTGTAAACAACTTGTAAAGTAGACTGATTGACAAACACCTATTCTCTCATTCAGAATCAGGCTTGAACGGAAATAAAGTTGGACTTGGGTTCTGTATGTTATCCTGGATTTGTCTTATTCATGCTCTTTCACCTTAAATGAATAGAACGCCAAGTAAAGTCAAGGTTAATTTAACACACTCTACCTCCACACAATTTTTTTTTTTGGGTGAAAAATAGCTACTCTTTAATGTTTCATCTGCATTCAAAGAGAAAACAAGGTAAGAACTAGAACTGAGTTCCTGTGTTTGTTCTTACCATCTTGACCGAGCTATTCTGTGCAGGCTTGCCGTCAATGGTAGTCCCCAGGGCGTCTTGTTCCTTGTTGGGGTTGGCCGAGACTGCCGTAGGTATAGGCACTTGAGGGTTGGTGACTGACGGAGGTAAGACAGGAATGGTTTGGCCCGTGGCTAGCTTGATCATGATAGGACCATTGACGGGGATGCCATTCAGGGCAAACTGGTCACTGCAAACAATGGGACGACTACATGTTGATTTGATACCCTCATTACACGAAACTCATGAATTGATTTTGCATATATTTATCCATTGAACATAAACATATAGACTGTGGTAGATGTTTCAATATCAACAAGTACACCATCATTTTTCTTTCTTTTAAATCTTTCTAAGTTATCTGCAAAGTTTCAATACAAGATATAAAGTGGCAAGACTGAAAATTACCTTTATCAAATTTGATTTGAAGTTTCCAGAAATTGGATAAAGGGGAATCCCAATAATGTGTGAATACAATATGTATTACAAACATGAAAATATATAGCCCCTCTCTTCCATGTAGCTTATCTCTGTCTGACCAAATACATAATCATTTATCAATTGCTGATATATGCAGCAAAATAACACAAACTCTTTCATCTATTTCTTAACTAAACTTCCTTTAGTTAACCGAAAAATGTGCAAACTTAATTACCGTAGTAAAGCTTCTACATTTGACCACATGAATGAAAGTAGCTTTTTTAAAAATTGAAATGTTAAAAGGGTTGCGAAACACTTACCTCACAGCTTGGAGCTGTATAGGATTAGCCTGCGAAAGATTAGGCTGGGAAAGAACGACCACTGTGGTAGGCCCCTGACTTTGAGGTACCACCTTTTGCAACTCAGGACTGTCTCTGATGTCACCCACAGTTTGTGGGTTGGACTCCACACTGACCTCCTCTGGTTTGACCTCTGTATCCAGCAGGATTCTCCCTGCGATTTCAGAGTCTCCGGAAGCTTCCGCATCAATGGGGGTGAGGGTTGTCGACATGTCAATAGGACTAGTTTCCGCGCCATCTTCAGCGTCATTTGATGTCAGCTGTTTGATTTCACAGGTCATAAAAAGGCATGGCATTTAAAGGATACTCAAACAATATTTGATGTGAAGTACCCCTCTACAAAATTATATCACTAGTTAAACTTAAATTTAGTTCAACTTAAGATTAGTCCAACCACAAAAAGATCAAACAACACTTACAGAAGATGCCATTCACAGTTTAATAATACTGGTATGTCAAAAGTTCAAAACTGCTTACATTTGACCCTGAAATACTTGGGTCACATCTGAAACTTGAAAATGTCATATGCTCTTAAGATGGCTTATGATAATTATTCATTCCTTGGTGCAAACATTAAAGTACTTAAAACCCTTTACTATCGACTACATTTGAAAAAGTCTTTTAAGTTAGTAAAAAGGGTCAATTTAATTCTAATGCTTTATCTCAACGATTGAAAAGTGGCCAGATATTTGCTCTGACAACACTTTATCTTTGAATTAGGGTTAGTGTTAGGACCCTGTGTAGTGTTACGTGAAAAGTTAAAAGTTAAGAGTTGTGTGAGTGCAGAAAATTTACTATTTGAATACTATACAAACATCTATAAAAAAAATGAAAATAAAAACTGTTATCAGATACTGGAATTAACTTAGAGTGAAAAGTGCAGAGAGTACCCTCACAATACAACAACAAATTCTGCACATCCATCAATCATCCTATCATTGGCATCATTTACTACTCTCACATCACTTCAGTGACAATTTTGTTTAAATGCAATGTACCTTTGAGCTGGCTTGCCTGAACTCTGCATCAAAGGGGTTTGGGTGGAGATCATTAAAAAGTCCTTCTTCTCCTGCTAGGTTCTTGAGAAATCTTGTCGGAGTCGGAGTCTGATCCGCTGTGGAATAGAACAATAAACATTACTCTCCTGCCATTCATTAACAGAATGTGTGGTATGAATAGCTCCTAAAAATAGCACTTATCTAATGCAAATTTGTAGTGAAACTATCCCTTTTTGTGCTCTGTACAATTGTAATGCAAAACACGTTACATGAGGGATATAAAAGAATCTATAATATATAGGCAGATGAATAAAATATCAGTTTGTTCTCCACTTAACTGGGAAAAAATAAACAAAGAAATCAGGTTTGTGGGGAAAGAACAAATTTAGATATTACAATCATAAACTATTGGTGGATAGTTGGCCTATGATACAACACCTTCATGACAGAGTGGCTGATTGGTCTCCATAAGATAGCAATGTACAATTTTCATAACACTCTTTTTTTTTTTACTAGTTGTCTGATTTTCCCCAAACCTTTTGTAATCAGTTTCTCTGATATTTCTGCTATATATACCGTAATTAACATCTTATAAACCGCACCCCTCTATTTCGGCCTTTAAAAACAAAACAAAAAAGGAAAAAAAAATAAATAAATAAATAATTTTTTTTTAGACGGCGGGATACGAACCCGGGTCGTCACACGAAGATTGGCAGCAGAAGCCAGCGCCTTACACCATGCGGCTATCCCGCACCGATGCCATACCCAGCAGTTTTTTGTAAACCTTTTTTTTTTTTTCCTTTAAAAAACAATTCAATAAATAAGCACACACTAATGGAAAAAGAGAAAAAGGAGATGAAGTACATACATTTTTTAATCACTAATATGTGATATCATTTTAAGAAATTCAAAGAATTTTTTAGAATTAATGAGTAATAATTTGGTTTTCTTACCAATAACAGGGGTGTCAAGTGATCTGAAGTCTGAGAAGCCAAGGTGAATATCATGTTTCTTACGATGTACCTCTAAGTGATCTTCATTCACAAATTTCTATGGTTGGGGAGAGAAGAGAAGCAGAAGAGGAGGGAAAGGAGGAGGAGGAGGAGGAGGTAGAGGAGGAGGTGGAGGAGAATGATGAGAATGACAGGGAAGAAGCAGGAAGAGGAGGGGATAAGAAAATGTAAACAAAAACAGGAGAAAAGGAAATGAGAGCAAATCCATATCCTGTATTTTAGGGGTAATGAATGCAAATGAAAGAATCCACTTTTTGATTGTTCAAGTACACTTGTATGGAGTGTGAATCTATCATAGCCCATATGTAAACACCGTTAGTCGGCTACAGAGGGCTAAAAAGTCTCAAATAATTTTACCATCTTTTTAAATGTTCTTCTTTGTCCCCCTCAAAGAAATAAACAGATTATTGTCTTTTCTAAATTTGGTGAACCATACAGATCTTTATTTTGCTCCTGCCACCCTCTACCATAAGAACAACTTGAAAAAACACTGGCACCTTCCTTACAATTTTTATTAATCATAAAGTAAGATTTATGTGCAAAAAGTAAGACTTTCTCCATTCAATTCAGCAGGTTGGTCAGGCTTGTATAGGAGAGTGGAATAAACGCAGTAGCACACAGCTCAATACAATGAAGTCTTTTCGTAAAACTGATGAAATACAATTCCTGCTTCTTACCTGATCACATCCCGGCACTCTACAAGCAAATGGTTTATCGTCACTCATGGTGGAGCCCACTATCTGAATACGACCATAAGAATCAAAGGTCCTATGAAGGAAATAGTAAGAGGCAAATATAAAATGATAACATCAACATAATACATAATATTGAAGGTGCCAAATCTACTTAAAATCAAATGCTCAAGGCGCACTAGTATAGAGATATCGACTGCTTTGAGAGGCCAAAACAGCCAGACCTTGAAGATTAAAGCAGTCGATATGTCTTTTATATGCCGAATTCAAATAACAACTATACCAAGAATTCTTACCTTATTCTTTTATTGAGTAAAGATTGGTTAGCACATCACAGAAAATCTGAGAAACTGTCTGTTTATCTTTGCCAGAAAAATAACTGAAATTTATGATCAGTTGGGAATCGCAGACAAAAAGGACTGTATGGTCCATGCGCTTGCTCAAAGAACATTTTAACATGTAAACCAATGGGTATCGCAGCAAAATGTTATTATTTCCTGGTAACTAGAACTTTGAGGGATTTTACTCTTGGACTATTAAACGGTTTTGGCATTTTTGTTTCTTTATGGGGATTTCTAAAATCATGACTCCAATTTCAACCAATCAGATGGCTGGATTTCTTAAGTGAGGTATATAATGCAAAAGATCACATAAAAGCAGTATACACAAGAGGAGTAAGATTTGGAGATGAACATTACTTGTAGGCCCTAAACGAATCATAGTGTAGTATAAGGTTAGAATTTAATTTCTATTTGCAGTTTGAAAGTCTTAAAGTTTCATTTTTTTTATAGAAAAGTTGGAGTTGATCAAAAAAAATTGGCAAGACATCTTCTTTAATATCTTCAATTGTTAGTAGTTGTGATCTGTTGTCAAAATCTGTTTTTCTAATTTAAATCTCTAATTCTATCTCACAATTTTTTGGGAGAGAGTATCCATGTTTGACAAAAAATAACAGTTTTATAGAGTGCAATAAGAGTCCAAAATTGCCGGTAGTAAGTCTGTTGGGACTTTGTGCCTTTATTTTATTTTGTTTAAAGTTAAACATAAAGTCACAAACTAGCCTACATCTATTCTTGATCTAGAACACATTCAATTAGATCTAACTTCAGGTCTAAATCTTAGTCAATAACATTTAGAATGTAGAGAGTAGAGTAGAGAGAGAGAGAGAGCTATAATTTAACATTCGTAATCAAATAATGTCATTAAAATTTGAATTAAAAATAACTTTGACATTCAACAACAGCAACACTAATCAAGTCAACAAACAATGCAAAGTGCATTTTCAAGATTCGGCAAATAAGATAGAGCACAAGCAAGAAGTTCATTATTCAGCAGACAATCCTTAATATACCCAGGGTAAACATAATTACAGACAAATTCACCTTCACAAATACATTCAAAAGTTAAAATATTAGGTGCAATAGAAATTTTAAAGTTTTATTGATGGCACTTTCTTTCCTTAACCCTGGCCTGGGATTTTGTCCTGGATAACCAAACAAGGTAAGGTGATAAAATATGAAATATGATATTGATACCACCTTGCATTAATTGGCACCCATCTGAGCTGCGCAAAGATTTTTTTTTTTTTTTTTTGATGTGGAAATTTAAAAAATAATTTTTCCCATTTTCTCTTGTTTTTCTGCTTTAGATCTAGTTTTACTTTAAAAAAAAAAACAAACTTAAAATTATTAGACTAAGCCTTAAAGGTGGACTTCCCAATTAAGGCTATCCCTGGTTATGGTGATGTATTAGTCACCAACAAAAAATAATAAAACACCAATTAAACTACTGACTAGCTCGCTGCTAGCTTAAATCGAGCTCGAATGCTCAGACGCGTCCCTCACAATTGCACTTGCCATGCACAGGCACTGCTCTCATAATACATATTCTCAATGCAATGGAATACATACACAAAGTTACTATGTCCCTGCATTTGTTCGTAAGTCGACTTCCCGTTTCGTTCCTTACACACCACCATCATGAATCTGGCGAAGAATAAGTAATTTTTCACTGCTTGTCAAGCAATAAAATAACCCATTTGGTATTCTACTGTTATCGTTGATGGGTTGTCCATCCAACTTACCCGCTGTTGATGAATTATTAGTAAGGAGGAATCACGTTGGTTGAAAATGACGAGATGTTTTATTCTCGGAGAATGACGTGAATCTCTATGGTAGAGGGCAACCATTATAACATGGCGAAGTAGTAATGGTCACGAGACGATGAGCGACGCTCCCTACCAATGACGTCATTAAATTCCCCCTTTATTTTAGATCGCTAGCTGTGCTTCAAGCTCAAACATTAATACGAATAAAGTCATTTGCATAATGAGGTACAAAAAATAGTTTTTAATCACAACAAATTATTACTCAGTATTATTAATTATTATATTTGATAATTTTTCTACAGTAAAGATTGCATTTAGTATAAAACTTACGAAGATTTCTTTTCCCAAATACTACTGTGAGCCTTACACTCAGGTTTTTTCTCGCGCATGATCACTAACCATTCCGTTCCGGCGGTGCTTGCAGTCACATAACGTAGAAACACAATTAGTTATATTCAATATTTCGTTGTTTTCTAAATCATATAATTACTGCTGATTTTAAAATTAGCATATGGGAACCATTTCCAAGTGGGTAGGTGTGTCGCCTCTTATCAAATAGATTCTAGTCCTGCTCTGCGGTGTAGTCCTTACTCTGAAGTCATTTATTCACAAGCTCGAAACGTCACCTAATTTCACGTAAAAAAATCCTGATCGGAACCTTTGTTTTCACACCAACGCCCTTTTATTGTGAAAATAACATTGTTTGTTCTCAATCGAATTTTGATGATATTTTCTGCACACTTACTCTCTAGACTTATAGGTATTAAAATGAGATCAGAAACCAGAATAATTCGATACAAAATTCTTGTCAATTTTAAAGTGGAATGTTAGGTGCGCAGAAATAGGGCCAACAGCATAAGGGCTTATACAGTAAACGATGTTGTAATTTATTGACGTGTATGTTCCACTCTTATTATGATTGCTCTGTAATATTATTTGAAAATTTATTAGTATTTTTAAATTTTATTGATAATGCAATATAAAAAAAGGAGTTCTATTATGAATTTGAGAGAGAAAAAAAGATATATTATGTAGACATTTTCATTTTAGAACATTGTTATACATTTAGTAGTAATACTAATAATAATTAACTATGAAGATGATGATGACGATGACAATAACAATAATAATGATGATAATAATAACAAAAATAATAAAAATTGTAATGATGATGACAAAATAATAATTATAATAATAATGATAATAAAAATCATGTAATATTTGAATGATGATAAAATTACTGCTACTACTACTACTACTACTACTACTATTATACGTGACTACGATATATACTTCTACCACAGTATGTAGGCCTACTACATACTTCTACTACTAATAATAATATACCCGAATAATCATACTATAATGAAGAAGATAATATCCCTAATATTAAAGGTAAAGACCAGTATTGGAAACGCCCTAATTTCAAAAAATGAAATGGAAGCTCTCATTACCAATCATGTGAAAGAATATGTTTGACTAATACATGATGATAAAAAATTTGCCGGGAAACCGCCTACTAATTCAATTTGGTAAATTGGTTTCTCTCTTGGTCTGTGAGAGATACAGGGTAGTCCCATATACATCTTGCTGTGTATAGTGCTTATAACTTTACGAAGAATGAGCCAAATTTCTTATCATTTTGATGATTCCAGAACCTTGCAGATGCTAGATGCTAGGTGATCAACATTTTCTGATTGGTTCCACAACGTTTCTTTCACAATGCAATCGCATGACCAT
>BEXV01000273.1:159140-172296 GCA_003118195.1 Hemicentrotus pulcherrimus | reverse complement strand
TTGGCAATTGTATAAGCTTGTAGGCACAATGCCCCCGACACTTTTACCCCCAAAAAGGTGCCCTATTTTAATTCAGATAAGTGATCCAGTTATTTATAATTGGTGCCCCGCCCACATTTTTATAAGTGCCTCTTACCACCTGGGATATTGCCCCCTTCACTGATGATAATTGCCCCTATTCAATTCTGAGATGTGCCTATTTTACTTCAACAAGAGCGCTTTTCTTTTGCAATATGTGCCTATTCCCCTTTTGATATTAAAGTGCCCCTTCCCATCTCTCATAAGTGCTCTCTTTTTTGACACGTGCCCCTTGTTTTTCAAATAAGTATCGTTTTTCCTTCTGATGAACGCCCCTTTTCTTTTTTAATAAAATCCACTTCCGTTTCTCATAAACGCCCCTTCTCACAAGTCTGATAAATGCCTCTATATCAAAAGCTGAAAGTTGCCCTTTTCCATTCTCACAATCACAAGTGCTCTAGCTTACTCATCTCAGGTGAGTGCTCTTATTAAAATTTGAGAGGTGCCCCCTATAATTTTGTAATATGTGCCCTATTGATCTATAATAAGTGTCCCTTTTACTTTGACACATGCTCCTTTTTTTTCTTCTTATAACTGTCCTTTGAACTTTGGGTTTTCTTTCCCCTATCACCTTAAAATACGGTGCTCCTACTTTAAAGCGACTAAGAGCGACTGTTTCTTCAATTTCAGTCAAAGCTTGCTTGCTACGCTCGCTCGCATTATAAGTTAATATAATATAATTTTGTTTCTAAATAAACATCTTTTCAGTATTTCATGATTAGGATGGTTTTTCCTTTTTATAAGATGTAATTTATTGCACTTTGAACTAACAAATCTTAAAGGTAAAGACCAGTATTGGAAACGCCCCAATTATGGAAACGCCCCAATTTCAAAAAATGAAATGGAAGCTCTTATTACCAATCATGTAAAAGAATATGTTTTGACTAATACATGATGATGAAAATTTTGCCGGGAAACGGCCTACTAATTGATATATTTTGTAAATTAGTTATCTATTGGTGTGTGAAAGATAAACGCACTTGTAGCGCACGTGTGCATAGTCCCATATGCATCTTTCTGTGTACAGTGCTTGTTACTTTATGAAGACTGGGCCAAATTTCTTATAATTTTGATTATTCCACAACCTTGCAGTACACACCAATACTTATATGCTAGATGATCAACCTTTTCTGATCGATTCCACAACGTTTTTTCACAATGCAATCGCATGACCATAACTGGTCTTTATCTTTAACATTTTTGAACGCTCGCTTTGCTCGCTCACAAATAAATGTTATAACCATCACATCGAATTGCAAAGTCTAATGCCTCAGGCTAAGCAGTATCTTCTTGGAACATGTAAATAGAGAAAGAAACAATGAAATCATACCTGATAATCAAATCATAAGGGCCTACCCATGTTTAAAAATTGTTTATTTTTGCTTTGAGGTTTTCCTTTATATAGTGGCCCTTTTTCCAGAAAGTGCCCTCCCCCTTCCAATTTGAAAGACGCTTCGCTGCCCCTGTCAAGAGCAGATCCAGTATACACAATAATTATAGGGCACTTTTTTGTTCTTGGAATGCAAACTGGATTTTGAAAGGGGATGCACACTGGATATGCTCTTTTTAGCATTTAACCTCACTTACCCATTGTCTGTTCAAAATCTAGCCTTCGACGTTGCCGTGGATAAGTTGGAGAAACAGTTCTACGTCGATTTCGAGTTTACTCACGAGTTCTCTCTCAACCGGAATTTCTCGAAGACCCCTGACGACATCAAGAACGCCATCATCGAGGAGATTGGAGGCAGGACATCCACTATCAGAATGCTTCTTTATTGGGTTAACTACACTTTATCCTTTTCGGTCGTGTTCCTGTTTCTAAAGTGAGTTTTTGTATTTCTTTATAAGTAAAGATGAAACTATGCATTAAGACTTCTTAAATATTCGATTTCTAAAGCACGTTCTGTTATTTCGAAGACTAAGAATCAGCTGTCACTAGCTTACTCGCCTTTTCGTCTTTTCGAAAACTGAAAAGTTGATATGTGGGCAAAAGATGGCTACCCCTAATAGAAGTTGTGCCCTCTTGACCATGTGTCTATCTATCTCAGTATCTTCTTCCGGTTCGGAGGATGATTGCAACATCTCTCCATTTCACTCTATCTTCTGCCATTCTGGTGCACTCTTGCAGTTTTAGTCCACTCCAGTTCTTGACATTCTCTTCCCAGTTGATTCTGGGTCTCCCTCTAGGTCTACTTCCTTCCACTCTTCCTTCCAATACATCCTTTAAGAGGGTTTGGTGCCTTTTAATGTGACCAAAGTATTTGATCTTTCTCTCCTTAACTAATCCTACTATGTAGGGGTGCATAAACACTTAATCAGAGACATAAAGATAAGCTTAAATTGTTTCCAAGGAATTTTTTAAATACATTTTATTTGAAAAAGATAGAATTAATTTATATTTTGGATCTTTTCATATCATAAAGTTTGTTTTGTATTTTCAGGGCCATGAAGTACAAATCGAAATATTTGACAAAGGATAAGTTTGACAACGTGTACATCACAGATCAGTTTGTAAGGTTGGAGGAAAAAAGACGCGCAAAGCAAAAATTCACTTTATTCCCACTCAGCGACCGGGAGACGCTCTATTATGTCCGGCCATGTAAGACACTTTTCTCTTTGAGTATATCATATAGTCCATTTCTCTTTTCTTATTCTTTTGTTTCTTCCACTTCATGATTACATATTGTTTTGATAATTGAACAAATTAAAACGATCTACAATAATGTGATGATCTTTGTATTTTACAAAAGCTCTATTCATATGAATACTGTACCTACAAATGTATATCAGCAATAGATAGCTACGATTATCCCAACAGTGGGTCTTTGGCCCCTGCTTAACCATGGTGGCTTAACCAAATCTTACAATCCAGGTTACATCAATCTAAATCATTCACCAGTAGCATAATCGTAATATTCAATTTTCTTCCAAATTGATGTGGTGTAATGTAATGACTGCGACATCATGGCTGATATTTTCATTCTTGTTGATGATAATGTCAGAAACCAACAAACTAGCATAGGTCTCTCTCAGTGATAATTCCTCCAAAAGAAAAATCACACAATACATTGTTTTTATGTTTTTCTATAGATTATATATTCATTACTTATTAATTAATATCAAATACTGCTTTCAAAACTATGTAATTTACTTTATAACAAAATTGTAGTACCAAACTCGGCAAAATTAAACAGTATCGTTTTTTTTTTATTGACAGTTGCACTACGTCTGGCTAAGAGTGAACGTAGGAAGATGGTCCATGGATTAGTGATGTGGTTCTACCAAGCAGGCTATGCTCTCATGCTCATATGCTCTGATATATCTGCTTTCTCTTTCCTCACCGTCATTCGCGAGAAAGTCGAGATGAGTGTCAAGCAAGGATGTAATTATTGCCTCTTCTTTTTTGTTGTTGTTGTTGTTCTTCTTCTTCTCATTCTTCTTCTTCTTCCTTTTCTTCTTCTTCTTCTTCCTTTTCTTCTTCTTCTTCTTCTCATTTTTCTTCTTCTTCTTCTTCTTCTCATTTTTCTTCTTCTTCTTCTCATTCTTTTTCTTCTTCTTCTTCTTCTTCTTCTTTTTCATCTTCTTCTTCTTCTTCTTCTTCTTCTTCTTCTTTTTTTACTTCTTCTTCTTCTTTTTCCTCCTCCTCCTCCTCCTCCTTCTCTTCTTCTAGATCATCTTCTTTTTCTTCTTCTTCTTCTGTTTCTTCATTTTCTTTCTCTTCTTCTGTGTCAAAGTGTTTGTAATCCTAAAAAATCCCGACGAATAAATGACATCATTGGTATATATGCCAGAGAAAATAACCGATGGAACCCTTATTTCGAGCCTTGTTAAGCTGGCGGATTCCCAAAATCGTAATCTCGAGAACAAACAAAATTGTATTTTTTTGTGGGGGGAGCGGGGCACTTCTACCCCTCCCTGTCCTCTCAAGCCTCGTTTACAAATGACGCGGTAAGAGACATAGGGCTTTTTGAATCGGCAAGATGTCTGGGAAGAAATTCGACAATGATTTTTCTTTGAAAAACTCTATGACACTTTTCATGTATGGTTTGTAGTTTAAGTTACGCTTACGAATAATAGACCTAACATAATTTGTTTTTGATTGGTAGTGCCCGGGACAGTCCATCTGCTTGTCCAGGGTGATGGGTTACTCTCTGATGTCTACAGAGTCTTGATAAAGGCACTTGACCCTGCATCTCATGCCAACATAACCGTTGATACCACTAAGTGTCTACCAGCAGCCAATCCTCCTGATCTCTTCTCCTACTACCAAATAGGTGAGTCACATGATTTCCCGATTCAATGTCCGAATTTAAGGAGTCGAATTTTGTTTGATGCTTAAAGTTCTACATGTACCAGGGCATCGTTTCACGAAACGGTCATAAGTATACCCAGACGTTGCGTGTCCGGACCTATGTTCCGGACAGGTTTGTCCAGACAGGTTATGTATGATATCTGGACAATTGATTTTAATTAATTTGAAGAAAATTACATGCATTATTTCTGTAATACAACATCATAAAGGACGAACACAAATCACTGTCAGTGCTATTTGTTTCATCCTTTTTTCTTAAGATTCATTATAAAAGTGGATGCTTTATTTGTGTTGAGTGTCCGGACACAACCCCCTATCATACAAGTTCAACGACATCCCATTGAAGCGTTGTAACAATAGTTACATGCATTCTAATGGGATTTCTGCATACATACTTGTACATGTACATAATGGTTTCGTGAACACCTCGTTTTTTTTCCGCCTTTTTTGTAAAAACTCTGAGTAAATCTAATATTATTTCACTGTAGGAGGCATATTTCTCCTGTGTCTGCTACTGGTGCTAACAGAGTCTTACGGCCGAAGACTCCGCCGGGTAGGGGCAGCTTACTTCTACCCTGAGAGGGAGAAGTTCCGTGTAGTCTGGCTCTACAACCACATCATGAGAAAACGAGGCGGCTTGGTGGAAGCTCTCAAGATGAAATTTCAGAAGCATGGACCTGATAAGACTGAGGAGAATATTGGATTCAGGAGCAAATTGGCATCTAGGTTAGTACCCCGCCTCAGTCGTTATAGTCACTTTGGCATGTCTAAGCATTTTTTGTTTGTTGTAGTAATGGAACGCAGTGAACCTTAATAAATATTACAAACGAATAGCAATAATGTTATTAATATTATTAAAGCAAAGAACGATCAGTTGTCTCGCATGCTTCTTCCATTCCATATGATTTTGTTCTGCAATAATTATTTAGAATAGTAGTTCTAATGTCGATCATACTAGGCCTATAATGATTTCATGCATCTTAATGAAAAAACTAACATTTATTTATTGTGTCAATTGCCCGAATAATTTTAGTGGAGGTGATTTCTGTAATGCTTAATTTGCGTTGGGGGTTTATTTATTCAGGTTTATCATTTTAGTTTGATCACTGCCATACTATACGTTTTGATTAATACAAGAAACCGATCTAAAATATGACCAGGGCCCCGTTGCATAAATGTTACCGATGGTAACTTTGCCATCGATGTTAACTACCATGGAAACTTTGATTTTGATTGGGTGTTGAGCCCTGAGACCATGGTAGTTGCTGTTGATGGCAAAGTTACCATCAATGGTAAGTTTTATGTAACGGGGCCCAGGACCGTGCCGGGGAGGGGGCATGGGTGGCCGACGCCGATAATTCAAAAGTTTATTTCAGAAAATTCGAGAATGTCAAAGCCATGTGGACAAATCATTGGGTTTTTTTTGTAGAGGACTGAAACCTGTCTTTGCGATTTTAGAAAAACGGTGACCAGTTTTCTCTTGTCTGCGCATTTAAATGTCCTTTTATTTTATTCATTGGTCGTAATTTTCATGTTTATTTTCATTTCAACAACTTACTCTTCCGTTATAGTCCAGCGATAGCTCTGAACACAGATTGCAGAAACTGGTTCAAAATGCTGATTAATGTCTTATCAATGATTCCTATTGACAGTTCAAAGATTTGTCGAATGTTTCTTGGCTGCTGTGGATATGATCGGAAGTACTGTCTCGAGTGTGGACTGCCGGGAAAACCAGACGATCTTACCAACTTCAGGAACTGTGGAACTTCAGCTTGTCCAGGTAGGTACCCCTAAAATGAACAGTTTAAATCAAACAATCAGTGATATAATTTCACGATTTGATGATAAAAACTTATGACACTATAAAGACAAAACTATTGCCAATCATTGGTCGCCATTTTTTATGCTATATAGGCTCAATTTTTGTAGCTCTGAAGCTATACAAGAAGTGAGAAAATAAGTGATATAACAATTATATTTGTCTTCTTATTTTAGCTGTTTATTGTTTAGAATGCATTGCTGAGATCAACAACATGTGCACGTTGTGTATGGAACCCGTGGAGTATATCGAATTTTCAGACTTCAGCGAAGAAAAGTAAGTAAATCGAGACATCGCTGAAAGTTTAAAGGATCGAATCACGTTACACCATTACCTTAACATACTTCGTATTTCATGTATTCTATGTATTCTCTACAACTCATTCGGGTTATTATTTTTTTATCTACCTATAAACAAAAATAATGCATGTGTCTTGCTTTTTTAACAGAATGTAAACGCAAAGCTATAAACATTTAACTTTATTGTAAAAGGTTGTATTCAGAAGGTTAAAAGGGGGCTTTGAGAGATTACTTTTACGATTATTCATCTAATGCATTTTTCCTTTTTGCTTTCAGAGATTCGAGTGACGAGGAATACTCACACGGGAGAAAGCACGTCTCAGATAATAATAACCACGGTGAGAACCAGTACCTTCTTGGAGATCAGTACGAGGACGACGATGATTTCGGAAACGATTTATTCGCTGATGACGATGAGGAATATAAAGATTTTAATGTATGAAGACACGTTGATCATGAATGTGTGTAAGGAAGGATATCTGAAGAAAAGTTCTACACTGACAGGCATATTGACTATAACGTCTTTTCTAATAGACCGACAACCCTCGAGACTGGTAATGTTGGTCTCATGAAACCTAGGAAAAGTTGTAAGCATGCCCGGGAGACCGTCGGATACGTGAGCCTTCGGTCTTCGTGGAAACTCAGATAACTGTATAAGTTGTCTGAATAGCCTGAAATGACATCTTCAGTCTCGTGGGACGTCGTTCTCTTGATCCGGAGACCCTCAGATAAATGTTATGAAAGTCTACCCGGCGACACTGTGGGTTTATTGGCCTGTAGCAAAGGATCGCAGTTTATCCTCCAACTATCTCACACAGCCATCAGTGGCCCAGCATGTGTCAAGTCATAACGGGACACTAGCCAACATGGAGTGGTTGTGGAGTGGTTGGCACGGTTCATACGAGGGGTATATGAAATTATAATGGAGCAAATCAAACGAGACTGGGAGGGTGAAGGAGGGGACAAAAAATATAATTCTTATCTAATGCCTTCTTGACTTGTTCCCCACTCTCCAGTTCTGCAAATCCCCTTTTGCTATTTCATGGGTCAAGGGCATAATATTTTGTCTATTTTTGTTGATGAAAAGTTCAAATTAGGAATTCTTTTTGGGACAGTACGAGAGAAAAAAATATATTAATCCACAATCCTTTTCAAGATTTTACTTAAGTTTTATTTGATTTCAGTCGGTTTCTTTTGATTAGTTTAATCATGATAACATTTGTAGGTATATGTTACATTCATCGAAGGGTGTGGGTGGGGTAGCATTAGGTTGCAAATAACGTTAGCTCATAACAATCTGGGAATACCCAACAATAAATGCAGCTTACTTCAAACATAACTTTAATATCTAATAAAGCAACATCTTATACATATTAACAATATAAATTCTTCCTTTCTCAACATCAAGACTTAGTAAACTAACTCTGGAGGACTGAGCAAGTATCTAAAGCACACGTAAATCATCACCCAAGCATGAATTGGGACTTGGTATTATTGTTAAGATGAGGGATAGTGGTGCTAAGGTAGTGACTTCAATGGTAGATGTACAATTAAACGGACCATCATTCATGGTACAAATAGGGAAAAACTGATCTGATCGTTTCCTTAATTCTCCCAACTATATCATTACAATTTAATTACATTTTAGGTGAATGGAAATCGTCACAAAGCAATAAAATGGCTCTTCATTCTATTCCAGACATATAAGTGTTGACAGATTTTTTATAGCCTGTTTTATGTCTTTTTTCATGGAAAATGATTGGGAAATTTCAAAAAATGGTTGGGAGAATTTACTCTTAATCACTGTTAGAGGGTGTCATACATCGACCTTTTCAAAGAAAACCAAAGATATCTTCGTGGTTTGAGAATTTTTTCAGGATTTTTTGCATGTCAGAGGGTTGGTACAGCAGAAGGAATATAGTAAGTTAAATTATATACAAAAATTTAGCAATTTTTTTTTTCATCAACCTTCAACAATGTTACCAAGTCACTTTACTAGTGTAACTCAATATAACGCCAGAATATAGCTATAGGGTGGCGGTATACTATATACATTGTCATAATACATAGTCATTGAACTCAATTTGCTCTATAGCTTAATGTCTATTTTTTATATATATACATCAAGTATGCATTTTGATAAATGTTCACTTTTTCGCAGAGTTTATTTCTCTGCACATGATTAAAATATTCGATTTCTAAAGAATGTTCTGTTATTTCAGAAACACTTCTCGTACTGACCAATCATTATAATCGCTCAATTTAAGTACTAGCAACGAATAAGGCATGTAGGTTAAATACTTGCTGTTAGTGGCTCTAACAATTCCCAATATCAAGTTGATTTTATACTACAGCCTAATGCTACAAATTTACATTATCAGATATAAATAATAGATTCGGAAACTTGCACACATAATAAAATATATTTACACAGATGTTGTTTATTATCCTCATATTGTAGCCAAAGAATAATACTTCAATAAGTTGAAGAAGTTTTGTCAATACTACACGTTTTACGAGTGAATTTATGTCAACAAAGTTGTCTTTTCTTTAAAAAGTTCAATGTGTTTATCAGAAACCAGTCATGAATTATGATACTTTAAGTCATTGGATTCAATGGATCCTTTTTAGAATGTCCTGTGTTCTGCATGCATTTTGATGCTAAATATGAAATTTCGATAATGGCAATTATGAAACTGCCTTTTATAGGTCACTTGATTCATGTATGCATATTAATGAAGGTATGATTAGAATATCAGTCGTTTCTTTACAACTCTCATAAAACCTACATCTATATGTATTTACAAAATATACTTTATACATTTAACATTCAGAGAATGTCTTGACATTTCACCTTCAAGTTCATTACTTTTCAGTATTGCACGTTTACTAATCATTTCACAAATTTTATCCTATTTATGAATTATAAAAATTGCACTTGTTATATTCATCACATGTCAGATTATTTTTCTCGCACCTGCTCTCGTTCTAATTCATTATTTCTTATATTGCTTTTATCCATTTGTACAATATGTTTATATTGCATTCACCGTATTCATATGTTTGATGTTTTATGTACAAAATGTGTTCGGTATTTTGAAGATATGCGACTGCGTAGGTGTGTGATATATTCTCTCTTCTCTGATGTATATGGCTTTTAGGAGGTGCGTTAGTATATATGCCTTTAATAGACACACAGCAAAACTCTTGAGCATACAGTAATTTGTAATATATGCATAAATAAAGAGAAGATAATATGTTATATCTTTGAATGTGGTGTAAATATGTATGTGCCTCATCTATAAGTACAATTTAACGACGTATGCATGGTCAATGACGGTTTGAAGTTTAACAGCATACACATATATCTATCCCAAAAAGCAAGTGATTTACCAGTTGTTCTTTCGTAACTAGACATTACACCACATCATCACCGTTGCATAATGGAACAAAGTATAAGTAGTCAAAGACTGCTAATGATTGTCAACATGAAACATAAATGACATAATGAGCCGCATGCATGACTCGTTTGTTGACATATCGACTGGTTTTTAGTAGTCCCTCGGCGAACCGTGAAGATTTTTCAAATGATCAATAGATACATTTCTCCTTCTTAGGATTGCGCGATAGCAACCAGTACGTCGTCTGTGATCCTTTGCCCTGTGAGATGAAATGAAAGAAATTGAATTACTGAAAGAATGTATGCATTGAATATATGAATAATAAACGAATTTCCTTTAAATATACATCAAATTACGAAATATTCTATTCAGAACACTTATTCTTACAAATGCAGCAACAACACTGATGACTTTCAATTGTTTTAGTTATCCAAAAATAGCGGTAGAGCCCTTCATCCCGTCTTACCTTCATTTCCACCTGTCCTCTTAGTTCCAACTCGAAAGCTTCAAACTTGTCCAAGATTTCCTTGCAATCCGAACTCGTGTGGATCTTCATGGCTGATATGAAAGAATAAAGGTGGGGTTATTTTGTTGTTTGTTTTAAAAATGAAAATCTGGCAGCAAATTTAGAAACCTCCAGGAATGACATCGATATCGTATTATCAGATTCATTTTTTTTCGAATATATCGAAACAGTTTTGATTTTTTGAATTATTACCAATCCGTCCAATATAAATACTAGTATTCTTTTTTTCTTTTTTCTTTAAAAAATCCGCCCTCTTCTTTGTAGTGTTGCTAGAAAAGAGGAATTTGGACTGTGATTCCAGACTCAAAATCTTGGTCGAAAATAAAAATGTGTATTTTTAGAAACTACTTTTTAATTCCTTAAATGAGGCGCGATGGCTCCGTTGCAGAGCAGTGGTTTCGTAACAGACATGTCCCGGGTTCGAAACCAAGTCGATGTATAGGGCCCTTTCGTAAGGCATTAATCCTCACGACCAAGTCCTTTGGAAATGAACTTAAGCTATCGGTCCTCTAGCCCCTAGTTGCTTGCTTTCAATCATACACAGTCATGCTTTCTTAGCAGTAACTAGTAAGGTAAACAGAAACCAACAACCAACCAACCCTTCAAATTTAAAATCTGATGACCTTTTTTGTTTGTTCTACAAACGCCACTTTCCCTGTTCTTGATAGACTTAAAAAAAACTTTTTTTCTTTAAAGCATTATAGCCCCATCCCTTACCTTCTCCATTTGACTCCATCCTGGAGGCAGTATTGACAGTGTCGCCGAAGAGACAATACCGAGGCATCTTCAGACCAATCACACCAGCAACGCATGGACCTGAAACGGAAATACAAAAACTTCTTTCAGATGAAGAAAAACATAATACGCCCTGTTCTTCTTTATTTATAGGCGCTCAACTTTCGGATGCCAAATCCTAAATGATTAAAGGGCTATTCCCTCCTGAGTAGTTCCGATTGTGTTGCTCTAGTCATTTACGAGGACGATGTTGAATCTTGAATAAATGAATGACCATTCTCGACCAAATTTATTCCAGGCCATAGCTGCCGCTGCTCTCGAGAACAATGCCAAATAAAAAGTAAAGAAATGTCCGTTCTTACCGGAATGTATTCCTGCTCGTAGCTTCAGTTGTTCATCGGGCCGATGGCGTATCTTGAACGACTTGACAGCCTCCAGGAGAGACAGGGACATTTCGGCGATCTCACGAGCATGCGTAATGCCATTGCGGATGGGCAGTCCCGACACCACCATGTAAGCATCGCCGATAGTTTCAACCTGTAGAGCAGTACAAATAAATTGAATCCTTTCACAACTGACACATAACGGTCGAGATAGTCAATTAAAATTACTGAAGTGGATCAGAAGATAAGGCAATCATTATCATGGGAAGAAAATTGCCTTCAGGGCCGATATAACTATGAAAAGTGGCTTGCGAAATTTTGAAAGTCAACTTTTAGGACAATTCCTTGAGATACTTCGAAATTTTTTCCATATTCTTCACATTTTCATGAAGGAAACGGCCGTTATCCAGATTTTAGTTTATCTACTTTCCGAGTAAATCATGCGTCGATGTTTGGGTCAACTTTGGGTCTAAACCAATTTCTTGAAGTCATTTCCTTATACCTGAATACTTTGTGTCTATACCTTTAATTTCTCAGGATATATCAGTGAATCTCGGCTAAAACCTGACTAATAATCTACAAGCACTTTGGAAGTGGAGTTTCACATTATGTGCTTACTCAAGAACTCAATATTATTTTCTTCAATGCTTTTTAAATTTCTTTTTCTTTTCCATTAAGGAGTATGTATTCATACCTTGTAAACATCAAAGTTAGCAATGATGCCGTCAAAACAAATGTAAAGATCATTCAAGAGAGCAACCACCTGCAAGATAAGGAAGCGAATGATACATGTTAATCGTATGAGAATAGATGATGGGTGTAAGGATTTTGTTAAATCATATAATTCTGTATGTACCATTCTGTTTTAAATTTGAATAAGTTGACCTCGACTTGGCATGTGGTTGTGAAAATCTTTAAATTTAAAAAGGAGGGAGACTGCTGGGCAAAAAGAAATTTTGAAAGTGGAAGGTTGAAAAAGGACATGTTCCAATCAGGAAATCAGGATCACATCTCCAAGACGAGATGGCTCAGTGGTAGAGCAATGGTCTCGTAGCTGGGAGGACACGATGTGCTATTGCCTTTTTGTAAAGTTTTAATTCTAGGAGAGGACTTACAAGCATACAATGCTTTCTTAGCAGTCATGTAAAATAAACCATCAAACAAAAATAAATCCAAACTGCAACAAGGCCGTCACCCCATGCCACCTGCCGTAGGCCTACGAAATAAGGGTAGATTTTTGTAATTGAAGGGAAGAGAAGAGAAAATCAGAGTATTAATTTTGACTTAAAAAAAAAAACTAAAAAAACGAAATAGTAGAGGGATTGTCAATCCTCTTCCATTCTTCACAACGCCAATTGGGTCCACGTAGTATTGGCACATAGGTGTCAAATCTTTATTTAAAAAAAAAATAAGCACATGTGGAATGCCTATGACGAATCCGCAGTGATGTACCTGGAGGGGTGTGCTTTCGGAAGAGATGGCGGTAAACCCGACGATGTCACTGAAGAAAATGGTGACGTTCTCATAAGACTCAGGGTCGACAGACCTGCCTAGCTTCAACTGCTCCGCCACAGATCTAAAGAAATAAAATATGAAATAACAA
>BEXV01000273.1:126175-145860 GCA_003118195.1 Hemicentrotus pulcherrimus | reverse complement strand
TTTCACATGATTGGTAATGAGAGCTTCCATTTCATTTTTTGAAATTGGGGCGTTTCCAATACTGGTCTTTACCTTTAAATGGGACATTGAACCTTTAATGTAAATGTGTTTAACAGCGCTTGATTAAAAGAAACATTTGTGATTCATCGGCGATTTGATGAAGTATATAAAAACAAAAATGTGATGATATTGAGCCGCTACTTTAATCATCCATATAATTTGAATAATACTAACTTCTCGAGGTAGTTAGAGCTTCCAACAGGGCATCGCGCGTGTTTGTTCGTTTAGTGAGATGCACATCAAACACTGTGATATTATGAGATATGGAAAGCTCTTCAATGGCTCTGTACATGAGGGAAAAGAAACCCTGAGCCGATCGCATCATGGACAACCGATGCCAGCCAAACCTTGAGGACATCGACAACACAGCTTTGGTCATAACACTTGTCCTGAAGGATGTACGTGTGAGGGTAGAGTAGCGCTTCTTGTCATCGAGAGACGTTGATGTTGACGTGCCTGAGACGACGGGAAGGTTCCAATAAGCGGCAAGATCACCAACGGTCGCAGTCTCGTCGCTGCAAGGGGATCCCAAAAATCCATCGACCTCATGATTTAAGTGGAGATCGGCCGCGAGTCCTGGTGCGGTCATCACTGGTTTACCACACCCACTACCAGTTTCACGGTATAGGTAGGACATGGAGAAGTTCAGGTAGAGACCTTCGACAACTGCATTGTTTACGGTTTCAAACGCAACATCAATGGCAGGACGTAGGAGAGTTGGATTTAGGACGTGAGGGGGTTGTAAGAGAAGCAAGGCTAGAACGACGTTTATCATGATAATGATTTTTTGATGGACTATCTCACAATATGCCAAAGATTAAGGAGTTACCTCCTTTGAATGGTTATAGACCTAAACTGTTTCCGTGCTTTACTATGAACGTTCAACCGTTGCCAAATTCGCTATCGTATAATACGCAAATGACTGTGTCGTTCCTCTTCTTCTTTACAAATTTAGACATACATAAATATCTGGGTAATGATATATTCTGTTTCCCCCTATCCAAATCATGCGACGTCCCTTTAGCAAGATGTTCCAATATTTCTCGACAGCCAAATCTATCAACCAAGTCTACTCCGTGAATAGCGGTTAAATGCAGCATCGGTATCTCGTTTAAAAGATAGTATTCCTATTAATATAGTTTGACATTTATTTCAAATAATTTGTTGCTCTAGAAACCTGGCGGATATTAAAGCGAGAAAATTTACTAATAATACACAAGATGAAGTGTAGTCAATTGCCAAATGAGACTTATATAAATGTGCTCATTTCCACAAACATGTTACTGAGTACCAGACCCATTTTACTATTCACAATCGAGACTGCACCCCTAATGATTGAGTGAATTATTGAGCCAGGATGAATTAAGTCCATTTCTTGAATGAAATTTCGTATATTTGCCTTGGACGTGTTAAAAAGGCAAAACATTGTATCAGGTCTCATATGAAAAACATACACGCAATTAATAAGCACGACACATATTTCGTTTACGAATTGCATTTGATATCGCTCCGGACTCTCCAACGGTAAGAATTATTATCATTATTTTGTATAACGAATATCCTTCAAGTTTTTTTAACACATGAAATACAAAAGAAAAAAGAGAGCGAAAATACAAGTGACTTCTCATTTTACATCAAGTTTTACAGATTTCAAGTCTTTGCCTCTTACCGTTGTGTCATTATATGAAAATTCTCTAGTGACCTATGTTCGCATTTAAAAAGCACTCTTAGATTCTGACATAATAATATTGCATGTCGCAAATAGTAGAGCAATGTGATGATTATGAGAGGAAATAATAACAATCTTAAGAAATATCTGTTTAATTTAGCTTATAATTGATTACCATAACCTTTCATGTCTGTACCTTCCTATCGCACTTTGTATAAATGTATCATGACTGTACCGTATGTATTTCATCTTTTGCATTATTAAAATGAATATATTTCATTGCATTTTGTGTAGTACAAAAAATTTAGTTCTGCCACAAAAAAAAAACACCAACAGCATAGGTTTGAGAAGTAAACGGAGGACCCAATATCATTATACAGCCCATAGAACAAGAAAAGTTGAAAGACAGAAAGAGAGTGAATGAGAAAAAGTATGTAAAAAGTAAAAAAAGAATGATATAAATTATCAAAGTGGTTATCGAAATATAAAGTGTTTGTGGAAAAGAATGTTTTCTACCCTCTGCCTAAAATGGGCTTTTGTATCCTCCCTTCTTTTGTCTATCAAGACAGTCGCTATTTTCATGTTTCAAATAGTCTTATCTTCTTTCGTTTTGCACTGTCATTTCAAACATATTTGAAAGTTAAAAGTATACTTTTGAAGGCACTGATTGGAATTATATTAAATCAACAACGTACAGGTAGACGTAGACAAAGCCAAGAAAGTATTTTCATTAGATAATTTATGTCATCTTGAGATCTAGCTCTCTGGGGCGTGGCGCAGGTGAATATGTTTGCGTGCCTTTGGCTTGGGGCTCTCTGGAGGCAGGCGTGCATGGTTTTAAATGCAAGTTGTCAATGGTATTATTGTGTCTAGGTTACGACTACGGCATATATATAATTATTATTGTACATTATCATCATTTTTCATGTCTACTGCCTCGCTCGGTTGACCGCAATATTTTAAGTTGCTTGCTGTTTTTGCTATTTTTGTTTGTTTCACTTTAACTATTATTGTTACTTCCTCCACCATTGCAACCACTTAGGGGAACCTATAATCTACGAGCTAAGCTTTTTTAAGTTTCCTCACATTTCACCCCGTATAACCTTCCATTTAATACAATTAATTTCGACGTCTTTACAAAGCCCTGATTATCATATTATGTCAAACTTTGAGTATATTCCATAATGTGTTCTGATTTTGTAATTTATGTGAAATTCCGTTTTGTGAAATGTGGAACAAATAGAATTTGATGAAAGTAGGAAAGAAATAAGCTGATCGAATGATGCCTTGTAACAGAGAAAAGCCTATTCGAATGCGCGACCTTGTTTAATTTTATGTCTTATGACCGAGAGGTTGATGAAAACACGCAAAAAATACGGGAAGCTTTGGAGAAAGAAAAGAAGTAGACTACCGTTAGACGACTAATAAGATGGCAATATATAAAAAAAAATCCGTTCAGTCAAGATCAATAACTCATTATGATTTAAGTACAAACTTGTCTGACTCTGACTGACAACCACTTATCTATTATTTGTTAAACACGCACAAGCAAACTGCGTCAATCACATCTCCTCTTTCATTCAAACCCCTTGAGCTTTCTGTACTAGACCAGTTAGTACATACAATCTGCGCATCCGCAGATAAAGGTCACTTGTACAAAATTTTAAGTCCCACTGAGACTGGTACTGGATACATGCTCACGAACGTTCGGTATTCATTATTCATGCATGCTCATGTAATGCATTCTATCGAACACAGCTGCAAGTAATCCTTTCAAGAGGGCAAACAAAGAATCACCTCCATAACTTTAGCTGTTATTATTCCAAAAGGCACAAAGTGGGATTTATATATCTTTAAAGGGCCCTGATATACAAGTGTATTCCTGTTGATGTGCAGTCCTGCATACATCTCATAGTTTGATATGTTAACTTCTGAATTTGTTTCATAGATTTTTAAATATTTTTTTCCAATTATTTATTTTTCAAGCTTGCTAAGCTCCACCCCAAAACCCTCCAGATCTCATTCTGTCAGTCAACAATGAGTTAACTTGGAAAAGGGGCATGTAACTTTGCCACAGTTGACCACCTGTTATAATAACACAAACAGTAGCAACATATAGGTTACTATCAGACATGTCAGACTAAACATGGAGTTACTATCTAGAACAGACAATGGTATGTAATTTCCCCCAGCTAAGCACACGTACATAATATAATTACATGCTTCCATACATATGTACAATACATCATTGCCTTTGTCTTCCTGGTGATGTTACAGCATGTCTGACATAGCAACTTGTATGTTGCTATTGTATTACGTATTGTAACAGGTGGTCGACTTCGGCAAAGATACATACCACTTTCTCAAGTTAGCTCATTATTGACTGACAGATGATGTCACAAGGGGAATGAGATCTAGAGGTTTTTTGGGGTGGAGTTTAGCAAGTTGGAAGAAGGAAAAAAAAAATTAAAAATCTACGAAACAAATTCAGAAGTTTACATACCGAAATATGAGATGTATGCAGGACTGCACACCAACAGGAATACACTTGTATTTCGATATCATGGGCCCTTTACACGATCTGTTGATATTTGGGGTCCTCTGAATCATGTGCTAACTACGAACTGGTCTATTGCTTGTTCCTACCTTATCGTAAAGTGAAAGGGCCCACGATATCGAAATACAAGTGTATTTCTGTTGGTGTGCAGTCCTGCATACATCTTTTATATATATATATATATATATAAACTTCTGAATTTGTTTCATAGACTTTTAGATATTTTTTTGATATTTGTTTTTCAAACTTGCTAAGCTCCACCCCAAAACCTCCAGATCTCATTCCCCTTGTGACATCATCTGTCAGTCATCAATGAGCTAACTTGAGAAAGTGGCATGTATCATAGAGAATCAGCAACAGTGGTCCAGAAGGTGACTCATTCATTAAACAAAAAAAACAAAAAAAAAATGAAATTTAGCAGTAGCAATTTTTAAAAACTATAAATACCACTACTACTACTACTACTACTACTACTACTACTACTTCTATTACTACTACTACTACTTCTAATACTACTACTATCACCACCACCAGCACTACTACTATACTACTACTCTTACTACTACTACTACTACTACTACTACCACTACTACTACTTCTACTGCTACTACTACTGCTACTACTACTGCTACTACTACTACTACTACTTCTACTGCTACTACTACTGCTACTACTACTGCTACTACTACTACTACTACTACTACAGCTACTTCCATACTTCGAATACCCTATTTAATATCAGAAGTAGTAGAAAAATTAGTAGTAGGAATAGAAGGAGTAGGGTTAGTTATATTTCTACCAATATAGCAACGATATTTGAAGAAGGAACATTTGTGATAGTGATGGTAGCATATGACCTACCCCTGTTCTTCTCTATTGCGCTAAGCAAAACATCATCAAGAGAATCAGGTTCTTCCATAGAGATGTACCTAACAGCAAACTCGTTATTGGTAAACTCGGGTATAGGAATGATGAAATCTAATAGCACAAGAGAAGCGTTAGCTCTTGGAAACTGGTATATAAACGCAAAATTGCTCCATCGAAAATGATGAAGGGTAGATAATATAACCTTGGCAATCGTTCGCAGTTCGTATGATGTTCGAGTCATCGTCCGAAAGCGAGACTTCTTGTTGATGAAGTCCAGTGACGGCATCGTTGCAGTTATGATGGGGATGTTCAGAAACGTTGCCAGATCCCCAGCCGATGTGCTCTCTCCACTGCATGGTGGACCGATGTAGCAGTAGACAGCTGAGTTGATGAACATCCGAGCAGCAATGGAAAGCACCCTTATTTCATTGTCTCCACAGCCTGATCCTGTGTCGTTCATGATGACTGAAAGGCTCATGTTGGGGTACTGCCCGGTTCGGACTCGCTTGGCCACCGTTTCAAGCGCCATATCAACCGCCGGTTTGATTTGAATCGTATTGATGAAAGCTGGTTCGGACGGGGACAAAAGTCCAATAACGATGTCGGGTGTATCGATGTACCCTGCCGCCACTGTACCGACTAAAACACACCATATCAACACCTTAGCAAAGCAAACCTTCTTTATCGAGTACTTCATTCCTGGAATTCTAGCGAACAGACTGTTGAATAATTAAGAACTTTTCACAGAATGAGAAAAAATAAAGAGCCTCTCTCGTTTACAGCGGTAATGAAGATTATTATAGGAGAATTATGACGTGTAATATCCACCTCAAATGGCTAATTTTAACGATTTATCAATTCTTAATTGGCTTTGTCAGCTAGCTGTTGTTCGTGTCAATTTGACTCTAAATTGAGCTTTTCTATAATTATGTTGCCAAGCTACAACGAAATGTCTCTGTTAATTATTTACATACAGCTTGGAGAGACGAAATCTCATTACACAACCCTCAGAAATATTGAACATTTTTGAAATCACAAGAACAGAAGAACACAAGATACTCCATGGGCGAATATCCGTAAAGAATGAACAAAGTGGACATGCATTGGTGATGTCTTTATGCTAATTTTTAAGACATCGTTGTGTTATGGTAAATATCTCAACAATTAGTCGTTGCATAAACATAAATACGTGATCCAACATGTGTCCCGTACAAACGTTTTAGGGAACATAGAACATTTTAATTTGTGACACATTTTTCTTAAATTTGATAAATGAACTAAAAACCATCATGCACTTGAGTGTCATTTCATGGCTATGATAACAATCAAATGTTTAGATGGTACGAAACAGAAACAGAATCACGAGTTAATGTTTAACCTAGTACATCCACATTTATATTCAATTTTGAAAAACAGTTGTACTCCAGGCAAAATGGAAAACATAAATGGTACGACAGGTTGTATTTTTTTTTGTCGGGCAGCTTTGATATTCTTATTATCGGCTAGAATCAATAGTATTTGGTATTTTTCTTTCTTCAGTCCATACATTTTAAGGAACATCAGAAACTCTTCCCCATCATATTGGCCATTATGGAGCGAGTCATACCCTTTTAAGTCATCTATGATGACAAAGGAATTGTGATTAATTAGACCGTGAAGAAGAATTGTGTAAGTATCTAAGTATGAATTGTGCAATAGATCAAAGTTTTGACTATAATTGCATTTTCTGAACGAGTCAAAGAAGTTTATTACTTAATGAATAACTTACTGAAGTGGCTTCCAATGGATTACAGTAGAGTATTAAATGACATCAACAGAAAAGGTGCTTAATCTGTAGGAGTGTTCTACGAAAACGGGGTTAATTTGAATGCTCAAAATGATATTAAAAATGACAATCATTCATATTGAAATGAAGATGAAATAGAAATAGAAAGAAAGAAAGAAAATATTCTAATTCTATTCTATTATCGGTTCATTTCATAGCTGTCATACGTGTCTAGGTCAACCCACTATCAACATGATTGAGAAACAGCAGGCATCTTACCTCTAGAATGAGAGATCGCCGAATTAAGATGATCAATGTTTATTGTCGTTTCGTTCACAAAAACGGAAGTTATCATCATGCCTTTTGCTGCTAATTTTCTTCTAACGTTGATAGCCATCGTGTGGTAGGTCCCATTTCCTGTATATAGCACGCTAAAAATCTTCCAATTATTCCAGACAGAGAGCTCGGTGAGGGCTGTTGTAAGCCCCGAAAGTATGAACGATGTTGTGGTCAGGGTTGGGCTACGCCTTCTATCATACGCCCTTGATGGGAGGGCACTTGTGGCAATGGGGAGATTCCAATATGCAGCCATATCAGACACACTCAGGACTGACACAGAGCACGATGGCACGAAAAAGGCACTGATATTGTGCCTATAGAAGATATCCGCAGCAACGGCTGGTGCATGTACGGCAGCATCAGGATCGCACGTATTCTCTGTTTCTCCAAGAACGTAGGAAAATGACAAGTCCTGGACGAAAGAGCCGTTTTTGTTTTGTTTGTCTAGCTTTTCGAAGGCCAAATCAAGAGACGGTTTCATGTGAATCTGACTGTAAGTATGGAATCCTCCCAACATGATGATGCCCATGTTCACTAGCTCACTCACCACTAGACAACGCGGGACAAGTACCACGGACACCAAGCTAATAATCAACTTCAGTCGGTACGGATGCATTATTCAGAGATCTGGAGAACCATAGGCAACTCAATTACAGTTAAATATGGTTATAATAAGACTAGCTCCAATCATATGTACCAAATTTATATCCCGTTTCAAAGGCGATGTTGGAATTCCTGTCCATATAATATCACCGTTATTTAGTTGAGAAAAAGACTTGAAAATATTGTCAATATTTTCAAGAGAAGGGCGATACAAAGTGAGAAGGTTTTTCTTCCTTGACTTATGAGAAAATACCTGCAGGAAGCGAATCGATGATTTCTATCGGCGTCATTGTGTATAGCTTTTTCGCTATGATTATAATCTTCAATGGAGAGTGAATGAGCATCGGTGACAACAGGAACTGAATCCATAGACCTATTCCCCTGCGAGAAATCTTCGGATAAGATATAAACCTTAAAAAGGATATTGCACGTCAATATTTTAGAAATCAGAAGCACGTTAGAACCATTTTTACGCCTACGCCATTAGCTCGCTTGTATTCTAATATCGAACAAGGAGATTTATCTCTAACTCCGATGCTTTCACCTCGTGATGTAAACATAATAAAGATGAAAGGACTACCGAACGATGCAATCAGTAAGGTAAACAGCAAGAAAGTCTATTCATCCTATACACATATGGATGGAGAAAGAGGGATGGCGAGCGAATTTATTCGTAATAATTATGTTCAATAGAATCTACTTTATGAATAACTTGTTTTGGTGTCACTTCGAGTGCTCCCTGCTCCCCAATTTAATCATGGAAACAAATGAGAGAGAGAGAGAGATATAAGCAAAAATATTTTTGAGTGGAAAAAGAACGGGAAAAGATGGAAATCACATTCTTTTTTCATAAACGTTTTGAGGACGTTATCTTTTTGCTGGGTTAATTAATACTTTATTCATCGGGTAACTGAGAATGTTTGTGCTCCGACTGGCCTCTCAATTGCTGGTCCTACGCTTCACCCCTACTCCAATGGTAACAGAAGGAAAGAAAGACTTGCTGATCATCTAATTATTTATTAATTGTTTTCTCGTCAGAGAATTTTCTCGCCAAAAGGGCACACCAAAAACCTGCTGACCTTCTCTCATTCCTACTTTTGTCTTTACTCGCTGGATAATTTGTGGACTTGTACCTCCCCTCCCCTCCCCCCACCCTCCTGCAAGATCCGCCACTGTCCTGCGTCAATCTGATTGACTTTCTGTCAACAAGCCATCATTATAAAGTCCACATCCGGACAGCTCTTCTTGATGGAGATAAAGATGGAGCCCAATGTGCTCAATAAATTCAAAGATCCTGTTGGCCAAATCCAAACCAACAAAAGTGACTCATTATATTATTCCTTTCCTATTTTCAGCACATGTACGTCTGTTGCTAACCCCCTTCCCCCTATAAAAGAGGAGGAAAAAAATCTTATAGCGAGAAATGTAACAATACTTAGCAACTGTATCAAAGAATCAAGAAGCATTTACAGCCATTGGTGGTAAGCGCTTTATAAGTAACGTTTTTTGGAAATTGTTATTATTATTTTTATCATTATTATTATTGTTATTATTATTATTATCATTATTATTATTGTTATTATTATTATAGGACTATTATGTGAGTCATGTGTTGGCGTATTCTAGTTTTTATCTAAAACCAGGGAAATCAAAATTTACTTTATATCAATGGGTGCGTAGGCTATATAATGGCACTAAATACCAAAGCAAAATGAGGAATCTATTGGCGAAATATAGATTGATATGCTATTTTCGTAATGTAACCAAATTCTTACGTGAGCGCCTCGGTACGAATTATTACATTCACCATTTTACGAATAATTGTATTACAATGTCAGCATGCAAGGATCATGTATAAAGTGTCGTTAGGTAGGGCAAGCTACAAGGTTTGCCTTGCCTGGCAACAATTGGTGTATACAGTATGAATTTTGACTTTCGTAATTCATTTATTTGTAACAGGTGGATGAAATAGCTCGTATCGACGCGCTTCACATAGTCATATGCATTAATTTTTTGTTACATTACGAACATAACGAAAAATGGCCGATTGGAAGGGGCATCATATTCCGTCAAAGAAACTATTGATTAAAAATTAGTGGTACATAATAACAAACCTCATTAAATGCTTTATTGCAACACAAAAAAATGGTCATATTAGAAGTGGTACTTTCTCCCTAATAATAAATGTGAACAAGAGAAGTTTTTAACCTCACTTTAATAATAATAATAAAAATAATAGCAAGCATTTCTACAGCGCCATCTATCTAGAAATTCTTTTCCGATGCGGACTAATAATTACTCCGGCTTTAGCCTAGCTGTCATTACAGCGTTCCAGCATTTCAAGGAGTTAATTCCTGCCAGGTACTTATTTACCTCACTTGGGTCGAGTGTGACCAATGAAAGATTAATGCCTTGCCTAATGGTATTAGTGCCATGTCGAGGATCGAACCACTACCTTTGAATTTTAAGTCAAGTGCTTATACCACTCGACTATGACACTTCTACATTGGAATTATAGAAATAATAATGAAAAATCGAAAATACAGTAAAAAGGGTTTCATCTTCCTTTGATGGCAAGTAATAAATACATTATGTAGATAAGAATTTCAGAGATATGACTAAGAATGTCATTGTATAGTTCTCTGGGCTCGTGAATATTTAATGATTTGGTAATTCTGTGTTCTATTGTACCGTGCCTTAATATCCAATTTAAAATCATCACGAAGTTACAATGAATTCATGAGGTTATCAAATAAACATACGTTGTAAACTATCTCCCTTTAAATTGAAGAATTTTAATATTGATGAATAATAGTGTAGATGGGGGTATTTGGTTTTGCTTTTTGGTGGGTGGGGGCATGATATTATGTAAACGATGTTTAGAAGAAAAAAATATTATACCAATTTAGAATTCTAATTTGTGATATATCATTTTCTCTCATTTGTTTTATATTGTAAACTGGACCCCTAGGTAGAACAGCTGTGCTGCACTGGCACAGCGGAACAGGGCGATCCATCCAATGTTAATTTCTCATGTTATCATGTATATCGTTTTTTTTAAATATTTTTTTTATATTGGTTAGTAAAATAAAATCAATATATTCATCATCTTGTAGCCCTAGTACTCACTGGCAAACCCGTGCTGGAAAATGAGCTGAGAACATTTTAGAAGAATACAAATCTTTCAATATGATTATATTGCTATTTTTGCCATTTGCTCACTTTCTTTTGGGGTCACAAGCATTGCTAAACACAACTTGTAACAACTTCTACATCACGACTCTTTTAATCACCTATGAAATGTCAAGCTTTGTACCCTTTATTAGTTACTAAGTACTCTTCCTCTACGTGATATATCGACAAATGTTAAACCGTCCCTGATGTTACTAATGATAAATCAAACTGAAAACAAAACAATACTAACAAAATCAGTCTAGCATATTCAAAACTCGCCAATTAAAAGTATCCGCTGTTATACAGGCGTTGCCATTACTTTTCTGCCGAGGAAGAGGATTAAACATTATGTAACATGCCAAGCATGATTGTGATATGTACATGTGTGACCTCTAAACGTTTTCCGCTCTCTAATCGGAATACATGTGCTTGAGTATGAATTCGTGATAATGTAGAAATACTTACTTCTTGCATTTTTTGCGACATTTTCTAAATCGATCCTGCTAGAATTAGTTTTGTTGTTCTGGTCGATTGCCTGGAATGTAAAGTGAACATCGCTTGTACTGTCAAGTTGTTCCATTGCATCAAACATAAGGCGATACAGGCAACATTGTTCGTATAGCAAATATCCTCTATCCCAGCTGTAGAATCTGAATAAATTCCCAAACAAGGAAGCGATTTCTGATGCTTTATACGACAACCTTGTAACAGTTTGTTAGCGAAGCTTGTCATCCAGAGCCACAGTTGCAGATATTGGAGCAAAGAGTGTAAGATTCCAGTAGGCTGCAAGATCAGCCACACCCAGTGTCTCCTCCGAGCATGACGGTCCCATGATTGCTGTGACCAAGTTGGTAAGAGCGAGTTCAGCTGCAACGGCGGGACCGATCATCGACGTGTATTCATCACAAGACTTGAGGGTTTCTCGCATCATGTACGATATTGTAATGTTGGCTACAAACCTCTGGTCTCGGACCATTTCATGGACTTTCTGAACGGCTATATCTATGGCGGGTCTTGTAAAGACCTCACTTTGATGATGCTGCTTATTGCTTGTTACAATCACGCCAAGAGTCACATTGCACTGTTCGTTTATCAAACAGTCATGAGGATGAAATCAACAAAGCAAGAGCAGGGCAATAAAATATTCCATGGTGGTTTCTTAACAGAATGTGTAAGGGATGAGTCATTGGGAAATAGTGGCTAACCGCTTCAACCAGAGTATTAAACGAAATGTAGATACGTCCTAGGGCATTGATTTATAAAAAGTGTTAGGACGTGCCAGCGATCGAGTTTGCTTTATCAATCATTTCTAAGTGTTGTATATTTGTTCATCATTGTTTGATAGAACGAAGGAATTGACAGAATGTGATGACATGACTGATTTTGATACAAGGTTCTTTGTACACTTTGTATGCTCAGTACTTTAACTGACGCGTTCTGCAGACTAAATATTGTCTCACATCTAAGAGACAGATAATGTAATTATTGTAGAATATCAATAAACACTATGTATAAAAAGAGGAACTTTCGGCGATAGATCGAAACAGAAATAGTTAGAAAGAAACGGAATAAAATGGATGGGTTTGGGCGAATAAGTTTGTTAGAGAGTGTGTGTGTGTGTATGCGTGTGAGAGAGAGAGAGAGGGGAAGAGATAGAGAGGAGAAGTTGTGTTGTTATCTTGGGCAGAAATCAATTTTAAATAAGGTTATATACTTTAACTGTTGTTTATAGTTATATATTACCTTCCAAAAGGAAAAGTTCGTTTGCGTGCCCTTGAAATTCTGCACAACCCCCGAAACTGTAATCTACAGAATATAAAGATGTCCTATGGGGAGAACAGTTTAAACGATGTGAGAGCTATTCCAAAAGCTTAATTGGTTTACACACAATGACATCCAATGATGTACCATGGCGACCGGCAAAACTACAAAACAAGATGAAAAATATCTCAAGAAAATTTGTCCGAATATTGAGCATTTAATTTGGAAAATAATTGATTCAGAGGTTAATTTTAATATACCATGCGTTAAAATGGTAAATTAACGTGTACTAGTCAATAATTGCAAGTGAGCGATCCAGTAGGTTTCTCTTAACCATTTATTTATCTAATCATTTGTTAATGTATTTCAAATATTGAACCTGAGTAGCCTATTTTGTAACACAACTATGTTAAGAGTGTACGGTATCATATAAGAATGCGCTCGGTATTACGTGCTCTCTGACTCACCTCTTGAAACTTTCGCAGCACTATCTAAGGCAGCATTCAAGGATTCCTTGTCCTCGTCAGCAAAAGAAAATAGCTGAAGCTCCTCACTTTCACCTAACTCTTTTGACTTCTCCACGGATTCCCCAATATTGCGGAAAATACAACATGATTGATACACCATCGAACCGCGCTTCCACTGAAACAAGTTGAAAACTTCCTTGAACAAAGAAATATATTGGCTGGCTCTGTAAGACGCTCTTATGACTGTGCTGTATCGCTCTTTATTGTCCAGTTCAATGTCAACAGCACTTGCTGTGATAACTGCGAGACTCCAGAAGGCAGCCAGATCTGCCACTCGTTCCATCTCCTCAGAGCACGAAGGACCAAAGATTGCCGTAACCGACTCCGTATACTTAAATTCAGTCGCCAATGCAGGAGCTATCATGGAAACGAAACCATCGCAAGAATCCAGGGTGGCTTGCATGATGTATGTCATCGAGATGTTCCTCGAAAGTCTACCATCTAGGACCATATCATGGACTCGCTGAACAGCCATGTCTAAAGCTGGTTTAGTTTGAACCTCACTGAAATAATGTGGTGGTTTAGTTACTATCACCCCAATGTGAACACTTCCTCTCGATCCATACACATACACAAACAGACAATGTAGAAGGAGACAAATATTTGACGGCGTGTTCGTTCCCGCCATAGTATTGGAAGAACGTCCTCGCAGGCAAGCTAGGGTCTATATGGTTTACGGTTCCAAGCTGTTTAAGAATGAATATCAGTGACTATATTCTATTAAAAAAAGTTAAACACAAACTATTTGGAAACACATGTCCATATGGATTCGGTTTTGGTTTCGTTGAGAGAAAACGGATCAAGAGCTTCAAAGATACAAAATATCAGTGAATGGATGGGAACGTGACCTGATCTGAGGAAAGCATTGGAAATATCGACGATAGTTCTTTTGGAGGTTTTGAAGCTATGCGCGGAAGGAGGGGCAAGCATCGACATACCTCGCCGCGTAGTGACGAATTCATGAGCCAGCATATATAAATTACATTATTGTATTAGGAGAAGAATTCTGACAAGTAGCTTTCACTGGTGCACTCAATGGACAAATATTTCACTTAGCTAGCCGAAAATATGAGCTAAGACGTGTCTCAGACAAAACACGTGTTTGTTCAAACTATCCCCCTCTCACAATATGATGAGAGTAAAGGACGTTCGGCTGCCATGTATAATGAAGTTTTAAAATCGATGCTCTAGCCCAGCTGACTATAGAAGACAGTTATGTTGTATTACGGGAAAGGTTAGGATAGGCTGTTTCTCGTACTTCAAATATTAAGCTAGGATCATAATAATTACTCATCTGATAAAGTAGATGATGGCGGACGAACTATTTTATCAACAAAGGGAAATTTCGGCAATAAATAGAACCACCATCAACAAAGAGGAAAAACACATAACAAAACATAAAGCATCCAAAGGGTTTCAAATATCACATTTACCGAGGAGATTTGAAAGAATGCAAAATGATCTGAGAGGTTTCAATTTCCTATCAGGGTCACCAAAGCATCCGGATTAAATATTAATCTAAAACGGTTGAGGACAGATTACATCCTCACCAGAAGAGATTTTCAAGCACTTCTGTTTCATTACGTACAAAGATAAATAACGAGAAATTAAAACCGTACAGGAAAACAAAAGTTCATATAGATAGGCTATCTATAAGCCCTTTAATAAAATTTTAAAAAGTTGAGAGGATTTGGAAAATGACGATTAAAGTGTTCATCTTTTGTGTTATTAGTAACATGCGGTTGATGAAAAGCATCACACACACTCTACTTTTAGTTGTTTTTAATAGTTCCATTTTTAAAGCAGGTATTCCTCTTTGTCTTTAAGGTTATTTGTTATGGGGTGATACCTTTTCTGGGGGTTTTGCGATTTAGAACTTTTGAGTTTCAATTTGTGTTGTGAATAAAGATAAACAAAGTGTACCTCGTATGTCTTATTCAAGCAAGACGATGAGCCCTTAGGTGCCCGCGGTGTATAATTGGTATCATCGCTTATCATCAATGGGCTCAACACATCTTACAGCATATGTTTTTTAAACTCTTGTTAGTAACATGATAATTTTCACGCGTATTCTCGGTTTACCCTTATAACGCTGTAATATTGGTTGGCTTAAAAAGTTCCTTTCTTATTTCACGCAAATGTATGGAATAAAGAAAATATATGGTCTAACTATATTTTGATGCTCCTGAATCACTTAATGTTTTACTTTGGCCCTTAAAATCAGATTTTGGATACATGAGATATATTTGGCTACCAAAGCCTCGTACTAACAATGTATCATCGATTTTTGATACCGAAATAGAGTTTATTTCTATCCTATTACCACAGAAAATAGTTCAAATCAGTCCTCTTGACTGTCAAGATTTGCTGGTATTTTGGGCCCTTTTTGAGCAACTCCAGGGCCACTGTTGTCTTCTGTGGGTCGTCACCTATACCATATTTCACTATATTGTACAAAGTGGGTGTCCTATACCAAACAAACATTTTCAGCCTAAATATTTGTTCCGAAATCCATAAAAACACTTGTGGGCCCCATTATAAAAATGGTTACTTTGGGCACCCATTTTCATAAATCAGTCAATGTTATCGTTATTAGCATTAAATTTACCTAGGAATCCGCATTGATTTTAAAAAAAAAGGTGAACACCATTTCCCTGTTTGAGCCGTCTGTATAGCTAAGTAACCCCATTTTTTTATATGTAGGTCGCCAAAAGGAGATGGCCGTGGCTAATTCGGCCATAAACTGTATCCGTCACTCAATTGCATATTTGTCACTGGTTAAACGTCAAATCTTATGACTTTCCCATATGACCATCACGATTAATAACATCATTCGAGATCGATCAAGAGTGTCATGAGGCTGATGGCCCATTTAATAGCCCGAAAACTAGCAAGATTCACTTGTTTGTCTCGCCGGCCATTGACGACTCTTCTGAGGGTTTGATAACTTCAACTTATTTAACCAGGGTTAAGCTATGGTAACAAATCAGAGCGGCGACCGACCGATTAGTAGCCTGCTCGGTCGCCGCTGGAATTTAGGCATTGGAGAAGTTGAGCAGGCTGTAGAGCTCCAGCGATGCCTGGGCGGTGCCCTGTCGATTTCCCATCGGTCGCCGGTCGATTTTAGGTCAAAACTCGTATTTTGGGCGGCGAGTGAAAAATGAGCAGGCGCCGCCCAATTTTTAACTCCGCGCTAAAACTTCAGCGGCGACCGAGCGATGCCCTAAAAACGAGCGGTGCCTGGGCGGTTGCCGCTCGGTGGCCGGGCAGCCGCCGGGCAGAATTGGTTAAAAACTCGCCACTCGGCCGCCGAGCAGGCTACTTTTTGGTAATGTGACCATAGCATTAGTGCCGGCCGTTCGCTGCCCGGGAACCGAGCTAATCGCGCGTTCGCCACCGAGCGATTTAGGTCAAAAATCGAAGCCGCTAGGTCAAAGGCTGCCAACTGCTTTTGGACTCGACGCCCAGTGACCGATCAGGTAGGAGCCCTGGCGGCGACCGACCGGTCACCGAGCATAGTCTGGGCGGCGAGTGAAAGTGAGCAGGCGCCGCCCGAATTTTTACTACGAGCTAAAACTTCAGCAGCGACCGAGCGATGCCTTAAAAGAAGGGGTGCCTGGGCGGCCGCCGCTCGGTGGCCGGGCAAAATTGGCTCAAAACTCGCCGCTCGGCTGCCGAGCAGGCTACTTTTGGGAAATGTGACCATAGCATAAACCACGTCTTTATGAAAGCCGATCTGCTCTAGTTTGGCAAGGGGGATTAGACCATCCTGCATGGTCACTGGCCGCGTATGGTCGGTTATCTCATTAAATTAGCTCTAAATTAACATAAGAAAAGTGGGATCATGGGGAGCAATGGTCACCTCTAAGGCATTGTTGGCTATATAGAGGGCGCAGATAGCTACAAGTAGTGACTGATCTTTTTTCGGGCCCTGCAATTCTTACGGTGCCATGGTTTAACTTGACTGGCAATGGGTTCAATTGGGTGTCCCGTAATGATGTAGGCAGAAACAGCTCTGTGGCGGATGACTATAGCCACATGGGAAGATGTGTGGTCATATAGCATGTTTCCACAGGAGATCAGAAAATTAACGGAATGTTCTACCCATTATATCATTCTAAACACACGCCTATCAGCAATGTTTGGACTGTTTAGACGCGCATGGAACATAATTTGCGATGTACGACGGATGTCTCTAAAGAGAGCGTTGGGTGGTTGGGTGGCTGTGGTGCTCGGTACACTGAGGTTCCTAAAACATCACAATCGTAGCATACTCACACTTAAACTCCATTTTAAGGTTTGGTAAACACTTATACTTGTTCGTCTGTGAAGGAAATTAGGCGAGACAAAATGTGACAATTTATTATGGAAATAGAACGCTTCTGGGGGACATCTTGACGTAAGTCAATGAACGGTTCATCGAAGTAACAACGTTGTTTCTGCTGAGTTGAGACAACAAACGTACCTAAAACAGAGTAAACGCTAGAGGTAGGTATAAAAAGGGTTAGCAATAAAGTTTATCTCTTGTTTCTACTGAAGCGCGTATTTGAAAAGACACCGTTACACGAGGCAATTAACGGAGAGTATAAATGGTATTTTTAAAAGCGGAAAATACTCTGAAGTCTTTAAATTACCACTTTTCCATAGTAAGGGTGATATATTTGTCGTTTAAACAGATGGTGAATTTAGTTTTATTCGACCGAAGAACATTAAAACTTGACCGCTAGAAATTTAATTAAGCATTTTTATAAGCAAGATGTCAACTCACCTCTCGATACTTTTACAGCTTCATTGAGTGCAGTGATAATAGTATCGTTGTTAGAAAATTTAAATAATTGAACGTCGTCGACGTCGTATTCATCCCTCTCGTTAATCTTTATCATGGCATCCGCTATAAAGCGATAAATGCAACATGTTTGGTATATCATCGAGCCACGTTTCCATTGGAACAAATCAAAAACTTCCTTTATCAAAGCAACGTACTGCGAGCCTCTGTAAGATACTCTGGTGACAGTACTATAGCGAGTCTTGTCGTCCAGCTCTAAGGTTACAGCACTCGCTGACAGGACCGCAAGACCCCAGTAAGCTGCCAGATCTGCCACTCTCTCCATCTCTTCAGAGCACGAAGGACCGATGATCGCTGTCACCGACTCGGTAAACTTGAATTTGGCCGCCACGGCAGGAGCTACCATTGCAGTGTAGCCATCGCAGGCACTCAAAGTTGCTTGCATCGTGTATGTAATCGATATTTCTGAGGAAATGATACCATCTTGAATCATGTCATGAACCTTCTGAATAGCTAAGTCCATAGAGGGTTTGAAAGAAATCTCACTAAAATAATGTGGAGGTTTGGTGACAATGACACCGATGTGGACTCTTCCCATCGATCCAATGGCTAACAAAAGCAGACAATGTGCAAGTTGAATAATATTTGGTGTGTTTTTCCACGCCATATTTACAAAATATCTTTCAACAACATTTGAAGATGTTCTCCTTGTAGAGTAGCTGGTGAAGTCGTATGGACCATCTGAAGTGGAATTGCGTGGAGATCCAACACACTCATTTTGTATCTGACTCAGAATTTCGTTATGGTGACAGAAAATGTATGGGTGTCATTCACGAGGATGGTTAATTTCAACAAATGCTTTTAACAAATTAATGCACACCATTGTCGATATTATTTACTCAGTTGCACTGAAAAGCAACATGAAATGAACAAAAAGAGATATTTGTATTTCCATTTCCGTAATATAATATTAGCAACGTGCGTGACTATTTGTATGAGGTGTTTGAATAGATCTTCGAATCGATAAGGAAACTTGAAAAGAATGGATGGTATTATTTTATTCCAATGAACACATACATGAACCAGAGAACGAAACACATACACCGAGAAGATGTTAATTTGCCCCCATCAAAATATGACTGAGTTGACTCACGTGAAAAAAGACTAGATTAAATGCTTTCAATTACATTACGGGAAGCGACGTCGAGAGGAAAAACGGGAGAGAAGAGAAGGGAGCGCAATCTAGGGAGAGTATGCCTATAGGTCATTTTGTTGCGGCGGCCGTGGGGTCTAAAATATCTACGGCCAGAAGCAATTATAGGGCCACTGCAGCAGTCCCATGGTCACAAACTGATTGAAAAGGTTTTATTATGATTAAATTTCGCAGCCAAATGGCTGAATTATGTAAATTTACATTGGCAATAATACATAAAAAATTAATGTGGTTTGATTATCTCACAAAGTATAATATACAGTATATAACAACATTCATAACCAATACATTTAAGGCAATAACATACAAAATTAAGTTAAGTTTAAATTATATTTTTGTGAGATGACACAAGAATGGGTCAAAG
>BEXV01000273.1:102845-115031 GCA_003118195.1 Hemicentrotus pulcherrimus | reverse complement strand
CTATACATGTTTATTGCACAATATTAAAGATCAAACGTTATTATTATGGGATATAATTCTCTGCATCATGATCGAAGTTTCAAATATAATCATAGAATTGTTATCCCTTTTTTCTGTCTAATAATTCAGAAACTTCATCATTTATGTCCTACAGTTTAATTTCTTCTAGACCTCGTGACAATTAAGCTGCTAACTAGACTCAACAGCCACTCAATAAAAGTGACATCTATTAATCAAAAGAGACTGGAGCTCTGCTCGCGTGAGTATGTTCTTCATACTTTGTTAATTAGTAACAATTTTTTCATTGCTCCATAAACTGAGGTGAGAGGAAGAGGTGAGAGGGAACTAGCGTACAAGTGGCGTACCCTGTTTAAACTTTTAGCACAGCTGGAACCGAGTAAAAGTATTAATACAGTATTCTAATAAAAGTGCATTAGCATTTAGATTTCCTCTACATTTGCGTCAACGCCTTTCAGAAGATAATTTGGAAGTGGAAGGATCTTGAACGATGGGTGACCTGTAAACACCTCGCCAAATGTTTTAAGAAGAAGAAAGAAAGAAAAAAAAAACGACCGCAAAGAGATTACACACAAAATTTAATGCATGTAGTCGTTCGATCTGAAATCGAACGTCATTACTCTAAAACAACATTAACAAGTGCCCTAAAACCGAATGACTGAAGCTGCTTGTGTGCTCAATCGCTTTGGACTTCTGTGCAAGACGTTACCAAAATACTGGTGTTGATATATTTATTTTGCCGTCATAAATGATACATACAGATCTCACCTTCTCCGTTGTACATTATTATTTGTTAATGATGTTGTGTTCCCCTCTGAACATTTGACTAATTTGTTTTAGTAATACATTAGGCCTGTGTATTGGAATCTATTGTCTTGATTTGAGATTCTGATACCAATGCAACTCAAGGTTTTTTTTAAAAAGTATTTTGGGAAGAATAGGATGTTCTTTTGTTTCACGTAATTCGGAAAAGTCTGGACAGAAAACCTATTCGCGGCCTCATATAAAATATCTTCTCTTCATTTATACATATGTTACAAGTGTATGCTCTGAGTTTCGTTATGTGTCCGTTAAAGGCACAATGTGTATATACTAACGCACCTCCTAAAAGCCATATAAAACTCGCAGTCGCATATCTACAAAAAAAACCGACATGTACACATTTTTTAATAAAATACTGAAGGAATTATAAACGGTAAGTACAATATAAACATATTGTAAAAATGTAAATAAGAGCAATAGATGCCGGTTATAAGTATCGGCTTGCATGGTGATGTAGATATACAGTAGGCTTGCGGTTGCACCATGTGAGAGAGAGAGGGAGAATTGGGAAACAGGTAAATGTAATCTGAAATGTGATGAATATAACAAGTGCAATTTTGATAAATTATAAATAGGATAACAATTTGGTAAATGATTAGTAAATGTGCAATAGTAAAAATTAATCGACCTGAAGATGAAATTTAAAGACGTTCTTTAAATGTTATATGTATAAAGTATATATTGTAAATACAAATACATGTTGGTTTTATGAGATTTGTATGGAAACGAATGATATGCTTGTAAAGGTAATTACCTTGTGTTGACCAGCTTTCATATTCCACGATCTTTTGTTCTACTTTCTGTATAACTTTAACAACACGCTGCAGATGATCGAGCAGGCCTTGGCATGAGACACTCAATTGAAGCAGAGAAATCATCGCCCAATCTCTGATACACAACTTCAACATGTGATTATCTACTTTAAATAGTACCTTACTAAATAGTTCGATAAACTTGATCACAACAGTTTTTTGTCTGCAGAGTTTTGAGTCATTTTGGGGAAACACAAGATGAAAATTGACTGTTTTTTTAAAACTGTTTTCTTCCACCTGTTATGTGTATTAATATGACGACAATATGCAACTATAGTTGCATATTGTCGTCATATTAATACATACATATGTAATGTAATATTGTATTTGTTTTGAATATATTATTCTATCAGCTGAAATCGATGATGAGCTTTCGAAATGAAAGAGTAGTTATTAAAAATGGCAGGCAAACAAAGTCATGATGGAATGGAAGTCATTCGACGAGTAAAAGGAACAAACGACCTGCAATAAGTTTCCCTTTAACTTTTGTATACGAATTACGTTGACCATCACAAAAATCTGTCCAAAAGTTATCGTTAACAGATCAGTAAATAGGAATGATTTTTTATTTTGCATATAGTCCGATATGCGCTTACCTGTGAATTGGCGAATTCAGTGGTTACATGTGTATTGGGGTATTTTATGGACCTCATCATTTTTCGTTTTTTTCATTGTAAGTGCTTATACAATGGTGTAATATGCTCTTTACTGATTGGGGAAGCCCCAATGCTGTATGGTTTGTTTATTTTTAATTTTCATATACTTATTTCATAATATAAATTATAGGCAATGTTTATTCACTCTAGATACCCCCAGAATGAATATGAATTAGATGAAGTAAAATGGACTATCGTATATATCAGTTGCGTACATGAGTGCCAAGTATAAAAAGAGGAGACAACAAAACTGAACTTTAAAAATGCACCCCAAAATCAACGAGTTGTTCCGTGGTTGTATTTTACCTCACTACCATAGTATCATGACGTGCCTACGATCGAGTTTGCTTTATCAATCACTTTGAAGATGTGTATTTTGTTCTNCCCCCCCCCCCCCCCCACCTACATGTACCTCTCTCTCTCTCTCTCTCTGAACAAATATCACTGGTCACGTTAGATAACCGAATAAGAAAGGATCCATTCGCCTTGAATGCATTACATTATGGTGTCTTTCAGTCAGTTGTTAATTTGATTGATGAGATATTGGGGGATTCGCTATGGTTCTATGTTTAAACATCAGAACATGTCGGCTTCCATCTAGAGCTTTTCGTTGTATCTATAGTATAATCTTTTGTGTTATGTATGTTCTATCGCTATTTCTTAACTGATATTATGTACAAGGTGTCCACACATACAATGAAAACAAACATGAAAGGCTATGCTCATATTCGGAATGTTTAATACCACGTTTTGTAAGTAAAAGAGAAAAAATAAACGAAATATATTGCACATAAAATATTCATTTTTCTTCTAGAAACACAAGGGGCGTCATACAGGGGGAGTTGCTGTGGTCATGATAATCGAATTTAATTTACTGCCGAAAAGTATCAATTTTTGTTATATTGAAAAAAATTATAAACATAAAAACATCACTTTTTCTAGAAATATTTGTTAAAGTTTCTGTCGGCAAACATTGAGTGCTGACCATTCCTTATTTTGTTTTTGACAAAAATCAACTATTTCACACTTTAGTCCTATCACCCCTTATTAAAACTGCCTAGAGACGCTCCTGAATTTGTACGACAAGGGAATTGTGTATAGAATATATAATATATCATTAATTTTGTCCAATAATTTATTGCATCCAAGAAAAATTGCGTTGGAGTAGACCCGACAATTTTACGTCATACTCCTCATAATACTGTTTCAGTTTCTCGATAATGTTTTCGTCCACAATCGGAAGGTGGCGCTGTGACATTTCGTAGACACAGTGTGTATCAGGTCTCCTCTCGACATTCACACAGTATCGTCCATCCTGATCATGGAATTCAAAATGGTCTCCGCGGAAGAATTTTTTGATGCCAAGGAACGTTTCTAACCTTGCTAAAGTCTGAAGAGGCTGATGGACAAAGTCATCTCTATCAATGACTAGATAACCTTCATCATCATTAACAAGGGTTTGAAGTTTCTTCAGAGTGTTGTAATAGACTCCTGTTCGAATCAAGGAAGAGTCAGCATTTACTCGGTTATAGCGATCTATCAAGGTGTTCTCTACGGTTACGGCGTTGTCCTGGTGATTGTATGGAACTAGCTCGTCGTCGGCTACGGTTTCATTAGGATTTTGGAAGACAGTGGGCTGCATGGAATGTAGTGTGAGGTTTAAAACACCTCTATGTGTACTAGCTATTTCTGATATTATTCTGGCTACAGGGTCTCGAATCACGACCACCACCTTGATTCCAGGGGCCGCCCGCTGAATAGCGCCCTCTAAAAGATCGTGATCATCAGCATACGCGGGTGAATGCTCGATTGTCATTTGAAATCGTGATGAATATGGCTGCCCACGTCTCCACTTGGAAATTTGACGATCCAAGTCAATGCTAGGCCACTCGAAGTGTGACTCTGAATGCGAAATTACGGAGGGATGAAGCCCCAGTACCTTGGAGAGAATGAAAGAATCGCAACCCCTGACCCCAATGACAAGCGCCTGTGGCAACCTCTGCTTGCACTCCATAGCACGTAATGCCTTGTGGTTGGTAAGGAGCTCTATCTCACCACTCGCCATGTAGGTATAACAGCCAACTTTATACATATCCCACGCCTCAGACTGTGTAATTGTACCCTTCTGTTTCCTCTTCCAATCTGATATCGAATCTTGTCTTTCATCCGCCCCGTGTCTCTGTTTACCCTCCACTTCATCTTCTGACTCACCAAAGTGTATCCAGGCAATACGAGTCAGAATTAACCAGGTCGCTATCAGAATGATCGCCGCAAGCACTGGCGCCAGTCCCGCCTGTGACCGGCTAATCTGTCCAAAGCGTCCCATTTTCCAGATTCGGAGGGTGATTCTGCGACGATAATCCCTCCTAACTCTTCGGGAGATCATCCACGGTTTGGTTGGCGTCCCTCTGTGTAAGAAAGCATTTCAACTCGTCGTATCGGGTGACACTGCAGAGGCCTAGAGAGAAATGAGAGATGAGAGTAGGATGAATAATTGTAAGCATGCCCCCGGATATAACCCGCTTATTTGATATATTGTTATGTCAAAACAAACATACTTCAGAAGAAAAAAAAATGCCTCAGGATGTTTGATCTTTAGAGCGCTGTTCCGAGACAGGAGATAGCATGTTGACATATCAGCTACTGCAACTCAGCTTTTAATAATGTTTACAAAAAAGGGACAAATCAATGATTCTTATGTTTACTTCTTCATCTTCTTCAAATATTCCCATAGACACAATGGGGCAGGTCCAGGATTTAGCACAACGTACGTGCACTTCTACCCGGTCATAATTCATTTGGAGCTAATATAAATACATGAATAATCACTGACAAGTCAAAATTAAAATTGAAAATGTTGAAAAAAAAGACGTAAGGGTCAGTACATTTTAAAATTGTCTTGATGGTTTATGATTTGAAACTGCACAGATTTAGTTTTGTCGAATAAATTATTTAGTGAAATAATAATAAGACATATATGAAAGGCGAAATATAATTTAAACAAATATCAATGCTCCGATGTTCAGTATAATAAATACAATTTCCCGAGTTATGTTATATTTCACCGAGGCCACAGGCCCATGTTGAAACATAAGTTCTCGAGTGGCATTCTATATTTGGAAGTGAATATAATACGCAGTTCATGCAATATTTGGTATATACAATTCAAATTGAGGTTATTTGCGAGACAGGCCCTCTCAGTTCAGTGCCTTCGTGTCAGATGCGCACAGGTAAGACAATACAAACAATGGGGCACGCGGTGGAGGAGAAATGCCCTATACCGTGCAAAAAAGTTTGTTATAATGCACGCTCGTGATCGTGCACATAATAACAAAATGTTGAGTGTCACATGACATCTTTTCAGCCAATAGGATACCCGCTAACAATAACCTTATTTATATAACAAAATGTTGAGTTTCACATGACCCATTCTCAGCCAATAGGATGGATACTCGGCTATACAAATCTTAGTGTTTACACAATTTTGATATTTTTCAGAATTGGAATTACTCTCCGTATTCGTTATGCGTGAAATCGACGGACAGATATGTGCCCGAAATGGTATCAAAATCTGTTGCACAGTTACTGTAGTTTCAGAGCAATGAACTTAAGGGGCGTGTTGTAAAAAAGGAGATCAAGTAACATACATGTCTTACAAACTGAAAACTGTTCCAGTACATTTACAACAAATGAATGTAAGTGGTCAGTTGTAATCTTTATCCATTGTAAATGTGGAGAAAGGGTTGAAACGAGGGCCGTTGGGCAAAGTCCCTGTTTGGTTATAAAATAACAATTGTAAATTTTAGATGAAAAGACAAACCTTATCAAGAAATGAGGTGTGTTAAAGCAGAGGCCGGATACAAGCAAGAGCAGAGAGATAAATACTTTAAGAGGGGTAGGCGACATATTGAGCGAAACAATTTAATATGTAGATAGATAATAGCCAAACAGAGTTGTAAAGAGAGTTCATAAACCTAGTGTTTTCTATCTCGTAAAATTCTATTGAGGTTGTCTTGGCATGTAGCAATTGGTAACTCAGTTACGTTTTTGGACAAATATACGACGTCAACAAAACATTTACTTTTCAGTTTTATGGTGTTTATAAAGCAGAGTCCAAAGTTGCACAAACCATCATAAACCAATTGTTGCTTCATTTTGTGGAGTGACCCGTTCTCCTGATAAAATGGGCGTTGCTGCAAATGCTCGGGGACATCTCTTTGTATTCCTTTGCTTCTCTCTTTTAGCAAGCAAACCCCCAAAGAAAAACGATATATTTGATTTTGGTACGAAGTACTTATTGACTTATTTTGTGGCGGGTTAAAGCATATGAGCCGAGATTAAGCCTTAAGCCCTTTCAATAAGCTAAGTTGGTCCGAAGAGAAAGGAGCTCGATTAATAGTGACTGAACATAGCATCCCATCAAAATGATACGCGCTTTCTTGCTCTCGGCTCTGGTCCTTGTCCTGCTTATAGGACCAGAATGCTCTGTTGAATGCTTTATTGAAAGTCCAATACCTCCTGCCGGCAGCGTCAACGATGAATCACTTGCAACAGAATTTCTGGTTGAATTCAACACCATGGCCATGGAGGTGTATTCCAAGTCATCGTTCAAGGCATGGGACTATAACACTAATATCACCGAATACAACCGGGAGCAAATGGTAAATATAATAATAATAGCTCGCATTTATAATGCGCCTGATCCTTTGTTGCTAGGCGCAATACATTATTGCCCCAGTCATCGGATTCAAGCATACCCGCGCACAATGTATGCACATTCTCCACTCCATGTGAGCATTCCGGCCAGTCGCCATTTTACAAGCGCCATTTGCTCATCCAACCACATTAACTTTCGCATCCTAGGGGGTACCCATTTAACTCCTGGGTGGAGAGTGGCAATGTAGATTAACTATTTGCACAAATTAGTGCCGTGTCGGCGATCGAACCGATATGAATACATAAAACAGGTTTATTTCAGAAGATGATAGAAAATTTGTATGTATGAAAAAAACTGAGATTGTTAATTCCTAGCGCCATTTCAAGGTCTAAAAGCAGAGTCTTATAAACGCCTTAGTTTGTTAACAATGACCAGTATACCCCTTATTTTTTTATAATAGTTCGAAATATTTGAAAATTATTGATAAATTAATTTCAATAAGTAGAAATCATATATTAAATTCAAATTTACAAGGATTGAATTGATCTGGATCACCTAAAATCATGGTAAAATATTTACATGTATTAAATGGTTTCAGTATTTTTAATGCGTCTGTAAGATGGGAAACTTTCCACATAGAGTTAAATACATTTACATCCTTACTTAATTGCCTTTGTGATGTGTAAGGATGGGGATACCTGGTATCTTATATCCATTTATCCTATAGTTTAAATAAAAATATTAGAAAAATATTATAAAATATATCCCGAATTGAGTTATATTTTCTTTGAATCTATACTGTTAGTAAAAACATAATAAGGTAACTTTACTGAACATGTTCGCAACGAATTTTAATACTCTACTGTATATCCAATAGAAATCATGTTTGGAATACGCAATATTACTGTTATCAATTGATTTTGAATATCTAACTCATGGCTTTCGATTACAATCATATTTAACTCAACATCTATGACATTGTAATCACCAATCCTAATGACTTTTCCCCGTTAAGGTCCTTAGTAACCTCGAAAGTGCGAATTTCAGCAAGGAGATGAGCGGATATGCAAATGCCTTCGACCAAACGGGATTTACCTCCGATACCAAGAGGCAACTTGATAACATACGCTACATAGGATCGGCTGCACTGCCAGATGAAGAGCTCGAAGAGGTAATTTTTTAAAATAAATTAGTTTGATTCAACTCCATTTGGCAAACCTTTTACTTGCGAGGAGGAATCAATAGGGACTTTTAGATTTGCGTGGACTGATACGTGTGACGTCCATTCAAGGCAGTGCATTTAAAGGACGTCGATCGTAGCAATACACGTTGTCGTTGAGCAAATCTAAAAGTCCCTATTGACAGGAAAAAGCAGGTACACCAACTAAGACATGGATTGATGACAGTGAACAGGAATGTCTTAATATGAGCAGCTACCTAGAACAGCTGAAGAAAGACAGTCAAAGAAAACTTGTGTCTCAAGATCTCATACACATAAAGATTAAGGATCGCTAGTGTACTTTCGCATTTGGCGCCTGAAAGATGATTACATTGAAGTACAAAGGAAATGTCTATTTTAATGCGTCTCTTGTACGCCTGATACATGTTTCTCGTGATATCCTCATTGAAACAGGTTTTTCCTTGAATTACATTTTAAAGGAGTCACACCAAGAAGCAAAAGTGTTTTGAATTGATGCAAAATTCATATCATTGCGAAGGGAAAGCCTTACTGATCAATTACAACAAATTTCCTCTTCAAAATATGTTTTGGGCCCGCAGAAATCAACTTTCAAAAATGTTAGTTTTGAGATCCAGATTTACTGCCTATTCGTATTTTGTCGTATTTTGTCGTAGTTCTTCGTGTGACGTCACACCCTGGACACGGCTGTTAAAAAAAGGCTGCTAGCTTTCGCTTGGTCTGCAGCTAGACGCACTTAGCGGAAGCTAGCAGTCGGTACCGAGCTTTTTGTCCAGGGTGTGACCTCACTATTCAGAGCTCGCTACGCTCGTTTGTTTGGCTTACGTTCGGGGGCGCTTGGGGGTTTAAGAAGGGTCTTGAAAAATGGCATTTTACGCCTCTTCACGATATCTATATGATTTCTCAGCAAATTATTCGTGTTTTTCAAGAGAAAATCTTTCCATTCATAAGTAATTTGTTCTAATTATCAGTTTTTAGTAAATTTTCTTTGTGTAGCTCCTTTAACGGAATCAAGAGAGCCACGTTTTGGGCGCCTCGGTGTGAAAGTATATTAGCGCAAACTATATGAGTTTGAGTTTGAGTTTGTTAGATAGATAGATATATTAAATTAAGAATAATCAATCTTATTCACTTTTGGTATTAAAATCGAAATTGACTATTATTATCTATTCAAATCGGCTTGATTGAAGTTTAATTCAATATGACGTGTTCATTTGTATTCAAATTTGTTTGTAAATCTAATTGATGTTTTTGTTTTGTGCACATTCATGACTTATATTATTATGTTATATATTGTTTTCTTTTGCCAGTGGAGTCAACATTTCTGTGTCTTTTAACGTGGGCAATACAGTATTAATTCTCCAATTCTCCAAATACTCCAATTACATTTATTTCAATTTTAAGATGCCCAAAAAATAAATTTATGGTAACGCTGTGGTTTAATAACATTGATAATTTGCATTTATGAATATCTATTATTACATGAACAGTCAAAGGGGCCTAGATATATCTTTCTTTTATAAAGTTTAAAAAAAAAAAACATTTTAAGAATACAAAGATTTAAAGTATGGCAAATACTTTTTCAACCGTCTTGCTTGTAATTTTCGAATATGTTCTTGAGATGCAGTTTTCAAACGATTGATATAACAGTCTTTCACTGTGATGCCTACAAAGTATAAAGTCACTATCATTTAAACTTACATTTCTGATTCCTTTTTATCCCTTCTTCTCCCTTCTTAACTTGATGTTGAGTACATTTAGCTTGAAAATATTCTCTCTGGTATGGAGTCTCGCTACTCGACGGGTAAACCATGTGAAGCTGTAACCTGTTATTCACTAGAACCGGGTAAGTCACTTTTACCATGGACTTGTACTAGGTCCATGCTTTACCCCTTCTCCCTTCCTAGTTCCCATTTCCTCTCTCTCTCTCTCTCTTCCTCTTTCTCATTTCTCTCTTTATACTGCCACACCCTAGTTTTCCTTTCTACTAAATCCGTTTCACAATCAGAATTTCATTGAACCATTCTTTCAAATTTGAATTACCATATATATCCCATGCGCCCACAGTTGTAATACCTTTCATCGCGCTGAGGTAAGTGTACAGAGTAAAGATAGATGGTACCATGAAGAGACAAACAAAGAAGCGGGGGAGTGGGGGATTTCGCCTTTCTAGTGAGTTCATGGTGAAATATATATTCATTGGTGATTCCACACAACTTGTCATTCTCACTGTTTATCATAACTAACATAAATACTCCTGTGTTGTACGCCGAAAGTGTGAGCTTAAAAAAGGGTAATATCAAGCCAATTATGGAGGAATCACGAGCAGTGAGGGCATTATTAATTTTTACTTATGCCCGAACAAAATGATGTGCATTATTTGTTTTATAAGATTATGTTTTGTTTATTTTATAAAATGATGTTGTATGATATGATTTTACTAATGACCGGTCATTAGCATTTGACAATGACCGGTCATTAGCATTTGACAATGACCGGTCATTTTCAAAATTACGTGTAAGGCAAAATAAATGCCTGGTCATGTGTACGCTCTCAACTAATCTTTTGAGTAGGATCCACGTCATCATCCTATAAAATGATTTACTAAACAGCAGGGTCTTGAGATCCAAGCCCCCGTGACCGATGATCAACATTAACGTAATTAACTATTTGCTTTTCGCCAGCAGTCGGTTTAATAAACTATATTATATGTACAGGATGAGCTGTGAGACCAAATATCTCGGTCTCGTAAAACCTAATAAAGAACGAGGTTGTCGAGACAATTATTTAAATTTACTTTATTTTACTTTAATTCCGTTGTTTTCTTTTTTTTTCGTGGGCAGCCGGTTGTATGGACCTATTGTATAGTAAGGATGTTTCCAAAAGATATTTAATCTATGTCAATAAGAATATGAGCTCGTTCATCCCCAGAACAAATCCAAAGATGTTTTTACAGACAATACAATATTTGTTGTTATTTTATTCATTTAAATGCATTTTTAGACCTCACTAGAATTATGGCCACCTCACATGACTACTCTGAGTTATACTGGGCGTGGAACGCTTGGCGCGCCGAAGTAGGAGCACCTGCCCGTGAAGATTACACGAGATATGTCGAGCTGAAGAATCAAGCTGCGATTGCAAATGGTAAGGATTTACGAAAAATAGAGATAAGGATAATATATTGATCTCTAAATGTGGGGTGAGAATAAACACGATGATATGGCCAAAGTTCATCCCAGCTTTATATAGAACAAATTTGTATAGGCGAAATGTACTTAAAAAGCGCTCGTAAGTTCACCATTTCATGCCTGATTCTTTTCATTTCCTTTTTAGATACTAATTTGGCGATTATATAAAATCACGTTATTGGGCACCAACGGGAGATATTTGAACCAATTGTCCATCGTTACTTTATTTCATTAGTTTTTAATTTTGATTGGTGTTCTTTGTGACTGTTTCAAGGGTTATTGTAAAACGAAATCAGGAGACAATAGACTTCATATTTATTCAAAAAGAAAGTATATAGGCCTATATAATTATATAAAGAGTTATCACAGGGGTGTGTTCGGGGGTGTAGGATCACAAATTTGTGTAAGGCTATTTCAGGAATTTCGACCTATATCTGCATGTTTGAAAAACAAGGACCATTCCCCTTTCTTTTTGTCCTGTCGGTAAATTTGACAAACCGACAATCTTTTGTTGGTTTGTTTGATTATTATTCGAAATCTAGCGACGCCCCTTTCGTTACTTTTGTAAAGAAGATTTCGTCATATGGTGAGTGTCGTGGCGGTGATAAAAAATCATGAAGTTGTAAAGACACCCTCCTCCTAATAAAAGCTCTCTAAATATACATCAGTATGTTCTGTATTATCAAAGAGTAATTGTGGAATATAAGAATGTACGACATTTTCAACAACAAAAAAATAGATACTGACCGGGAAACAACGGTTTCCAGGGGTAGAATCGAATTGTGATAACCCTTTTTTCTTGTTCCTAAAAAGGAGGACGGCCCCATTCGGT